>CM042684.1:497483003-497569802 GCA_023614405.1 Avena insularis
TTAGGAGAATGATGTGATGGACACACACCCATAGTGAGCGTAGCATAAGATCAAGTCATTAAGTTCAGACTATAAGCTTTCAAATGCATAGTAACCTAATCCTTCACCATGAGGTTATGTTAATCACCATCACCGAATGGGTACTTTGATGACATCAAACACCGCTCAGAACTAGGTGGTTATAAAGGTGTCATTGGGTATTCGAAAGTATGTGTTGAAGCATGGACCAAGATTGGGATTTGTCCATCCATATGACGGATAGATATGCCTGGGCCCTCTCGTGGAATGTCATCTAGTTAGCTTGCAAGCATGTGACTAGGTCACAAGGGATGACATAACATGGAACGAGTAAAGAGTACTTATCAGTAACGAGGAAGAACTAGGTATGGAGATACCGACGATCAAACCTCGGATAAGTAGAATATCGCGTGACAAAGGGAATTGGTTTCGTATGTTAATGGTTCTATCGATCATGAAGTCATCATTGAGTATGTGGGAGCCGTTATGGATCTCCAGATCCCGCTGATGGTTATTGATCGGAGAGGTGTCTCCATCATGTCTACATATTCACGAACCGTAGGGTGACACACTTAAGGTTCGAAGTTGTTTTAAGTAGATATGGAATATGCATTGGAGACCGAATGTTGTTCGGAGTCTCGGATTGGATCCGGGACATCACGAGGAGATCCGGAATTGTCCGGAGAATAATATTCATATATTGGGGATCATTTTCTTAGTTAGGAAATGTTCCAGAGTTTTCGTATGGGGATTCTAGAAGGTTTCGGAATGTTCCGGAAGGTTCTAGTAGATTTCTTGGAGTTTGCTTGAAAACCAAGAAAGGATCAAGGAGTCTTTGTGGGGCAAGACACGGATTCATGGGGGAGGAGGATTCCTCCCCCTTCCCAATCCGCCGGCCAAGGAGGGAGGGGAGTCCTACTAGGACTCCCCCTCCCATGGCGCCTCCCTCCTTTAAATAGAGGGGAGGGGCGCCACCCCCTAGCACTCTCCCATAACAAACCCTAGTCGCCGCCTCTCTCCTCTTTCTTCGCTCTGCTCCGGCTTAGGCGAAGCCCTGCAGAATTCTCTACTCCACCACCACCACCACACCGTCGTGCTGCTGGGATTCCGTGGATAAGATCTACTACCTCCGCTGCTCGCTGGAACGGGGAGAGGAAGGTCTGCCGACGCACGATGTGACCGATCATGGAAGCGCTGCCGGAACGCGGCGCCGGAAGGATCGTCCACACGATCTTGAGATCGACAAGTGATCGACTACATCAACCCCGAGATCTAATCTCGTAACGCTTTCGGTTCTACGAGGGTTAGTACAGATCTATCTCGTTGCACATGTCTAATAGATTAGATCTTGGCTTTTATCTATATTAGATCTGGGTTTTGTTCGTTCTTGCGGTAGAAATTTTTTGTTTTCCATGCTACGAACCCATCAAATCTATTCTTTGCTGAAGTGGCATGTGATACTAACCGTCATATGCTAGGATATTATATCACCGATCTCTTCAGGGTTGGCACTGACATCAAAGGTAGCTTAGGGCATCTCCACCGGGTCGACCCAACCAGCCCAGACGCGTCCAAACTTGTCCTCGCGGACGCGCGTGATGTGTGTGGCGTCATAGCGGCACGACGCACCCGGCTTGACTCATCCGTGCACCTAATTTGCGTGACCGCTGGGTCGGCTCGGACAGCGCGCGCGGCCTCGCGCGTCCACCCCCTTGTTCACCCGAGCCCTGTAGCCAGTGGCACAAAGACACTCATCCCCAAACCCTCGCCTTCCATATCCCGCGGCCAGAGCAGGCGCAACCATCACTGTCGCCACTGCCGGCTGCGACTGTCACCCCCCCAACCCCACCCCCCCACCCCCGCGACATCGAGAAGGCCGACCACAGGCCACGCATGTTGCCGGAGTTGACTAGACGCTCCACAAGCCATCCTGCCTCCCCCGGCCTCCGCCTATCAATTGGCCACGCACAACTTGTTCGGTTATTTGCTGAGGTGTGTTCGCCAATCCTTTCTTGGTTATCTGGTCTGCTGCGGGAGTTGGCATAGCCATTGACGATAGCCTGCTGGATAGATGGGTAGCAGTCGAAGGGGGATCGAGTTCTTCTACAAGAATTTCATCGAGTCTTCGCTTGACGAGGAGTCTGATGGTGAGAACAAAATCCTGCTTGCAGCTGCACAGATAGTGCACGACCACTACCTCCTCCCACCGCGTAGAGGTGGCTCAGAGATGCGACGCGAAGCCAACCATGAACGCGACCAGGAAGAGGGGCACATACGCCTTTACAAGGACTTCAAAGAGAAAGTATTCCATCGCCGCTATCGGATGTCCAGGAACGTATTCTTGGACATACTCAATGGGGTGAGGGAGTATGACGACTACTTTGAGGCCAAGTACAATTACACCGGTAAGATTGGCTTCTCTACCTACCAGAAATGTTCAGCTGCCACTCGGCAGCTTGCATATGGAGTTCCGGGTGATCTCCTCGACGACTACATGCGCATGAGCGAGTCTACATGCCATGAGGCCATGTATAGATTCTGCAGCGCAGTTGTAGAGGTGTTTGGCAAAGTATATCTGAGAGAGCCAAACACCGAAGACACTGCCCACCTTCTGTCTATCAACGAGCGTAGGGGGTTTCTTGGGATGCTTGGCAGCATCGACTACATGCATTAGCAGTGGAAGAACTGTCCTTTTGGTTGGAACAAAGGGTATACGGTGGGTTGCACTGTCATACTTGAAGTTGTTGCATCACAAGATCTCTGGATTTGGCACTCCTTTTTTTGGCGTGGCTGGATCAAGCAACGACATCAATGTGCTGTGAGGTCTCCGGTGTTTGCTAGGCTGGCAAGAGGCAATGCCCCACAAGTTTCAATGGCAATGCATATGATATGGGGTACTATCTAGCTGACAGTATCTATCCATCCAGGACCACCTTTTTTAAGACAATCCGCAACCATGGAGATGAGAAATGCAATAGGTTTGCGAAAAAGGAAAAGGCCGCTAGGAAAGATGTGGAGCAAGCATTTGGTGTGCTTCAGTCAAGGTGGGCCATTGTTCGATACCCTGCTAGAACCTGGAGCATAGAGAGGATGTGGGATGTGATGACTGCTTATGTGATCATGCACAACATTATCGTCGAGGACGAGCATGATGACGACATCTTGGACCAATGCTAGGATTTTCAGGGTCAATTGGTTGAGCCAGAGCGAGGTGTAGCGTCTTGGAAAGAATTCATGCAAGTGCATCAAAATTTGCGTCATAGAAAAACCCATGACCGGCTTCAACTAGATTTGGTTGAGCATATATGGGCTCGTGCAGGAAATCAAAATGCTTAACACCTAATTTATTTTTTGCAATTTGAGTGACGTTTGGTTATTTTTTAACGAACAATGCCAGTGTGTACTATTCATTTGTAAGCACTATTTTAATTATATTATCTAATATAGTTTATATACATTTCTCTATATAATTTGACTGAACTATTAATATGCAAATGCCAGCTCTGGTCAGTGTTGGTCAGGCGCGAACATTTGGGTCGCGCCGCCGGGCACGGTCGGCTGGACAGGCCGGACCTCTATCCCAAAGCGACCGCGAGCCGATCCATACGGACAGAAATGAACCGTTTCGGTCGCCCGTTTGGGTCGACCCGATGGAGATGCCCTTATACGTTTATCTTAAATTATGCATTTTTGGAGTACTCTTTGAAATTAGTTGTTAGATATAGATCCCAATGATACGCCAGGATATTTTCTCAGCTGTTTCTGTGGGGTTAACGCTGACTGCAAGGGTAGTTCACACTCGTATCTAAAATTAAGCAATGTTCGAATACCGTTTGAAGTTAGATGTTAGATATTATTATAATAATTGTGAATATGGTTCTGGTTTATTGTGCAGCCTTTACTATTGGCATGTTTGTCTGCCCATCAGTCCATCTTCGGCCATGCACAGTTTATGTTCGTAACATTGCAATCCAACCGGTTCACGCTGGCCATTTGTAGGTGTTGCAATCATGCATTTCACTTATTCAGCTATTCTCGTGTATCTGAGCCAGGCTAGTTATCTTATACTTAAATGACATATTTCCTACATGTCTTCCAATAGATGATAAAGTTATCTGCCATGGTTGTCTAAACAACGGAAGTACTGATATGAAGCACCCTCCTCCTAGTAAATTCAAAGGTGGCCACAAGGATATATATTTCCCAAGTGGTTTTGGTCCTTATAATGAGAAGAAGTGCCGCGGCATGGATAACAATGTATGGTGATCTATGTACTGGCTAGCGTTTTAGTATCTTCAATGTTACTTACATGTGGTTCATCTTTCACAATTGCACATTTTGCTGCATGGGTGTTAATTATGTGTTTTTTCTTGGGTGCAGGAAGAGCAGGATCTGAAAATGAAAGAAGCAAAGATACAAAAGATGTTTGATTTAATTGCCATTAATTGTGTGGTAAAGAACCATTTTGTGGCAACTTGATTTTGACACTTGACTAATTATTTTCTTTGTGTTTACCATCTTCTAAAGTACGTCGACGATGCTGCTTATATGGAGAATCTCCGCAATAAACGTCTTCATAATCCCATAGACATCACTATGGAGGTTTGACTCCCAATCTTCTTCAATTTGCTAGTACTCCCTCCATTCCAAAATATAAGATCTTTTAGCTTTTGTGAAGTGAATGTATTTAGACATATTTTAGTGCATAGGTTCACTCCGAATCTACACACTAAAAAATGTCTAGATACATTCATTTCACAAAAACTAAAACATCTTATATTATGAAACAGAAGGAGTAGTTGTGTGTCTGTCAAGTTTTTGTCAGATTCCCATGTGAGATTTTAGATATTTTAGAGGGAGAATACCTGAAAGCTCTTGGCTGTTGGTAGTTACCAAACTGTTTATAGTTCTAAGCCTGATTTCTGGGGACATGCTCGTAAGAAGAATATGGGCACTTGCCTCGGAACTGCTCAATAGTTTGTTGTTGTTTCTATCCCCTAAAAGTTGATGATTGTTCTGAGGGATGCAAGCGGACGTCCGCCACGCCATGATTTTTTGACTGCCAATTTGTTTTTCACATACAGCTAATAAGAACTAATTCGTTTCTAAGCTTACATGCACTCTGACGGATTGTCCGCGTCGTCTGCCGGAAGGTCCACTTGCATGCCTAGTTGTGTCGTTACATGTATTTGTTTAGATGAGTCCCTATACTCGTTGACCATGCTGAGAAAAGTAGTGTTGGTGCTGTGATTTTGATACATGAACCGCTGCGCAATCAAGAACCCTAGTTGGTCTGTAACGGAACTGGAATAAAAGATCACTGTCCATTATAGGAGTACTATATATTATGACTATATATATTTTGCCATCAGCCACCCTTTTGAATGCCAGTTTTTTCCCAGTTCTCTATCTATATTGTCTTGTGGAGGCACAATGCCCGTGTGTGGTAGTGTTGAATATGTGACATTGTTGTGAACTCATCTAAATATTAAAGTTTTGTGTCCTTGACTAGTTCTTTCATTGCTGCCATTTTATAGGAGGTTGAAGAGATGCTCCATGAATACTAAAGAGTCAAGATGTCCCTGCTTATTATCATGTGTTTTTATTTATCAGTACTTTGAACTCGCTGGAGCTTAGCTTGTGAGTATCTTTTGCACATGAACTTGTTACCGAGTTAAACACTTATTAACTTATGTTGGCTACTATTATGACGTTTCCGTGTACTGTCATGTGTGAACAGTCTTTGGATCTCTGCCCAGCTAGCTGAGCAACGATTTCTAGCTTCACAATTGCACAAACTACAACTATATCTTGTGATGAGGATAGAAAGTTTGTGGAACTCATGACAATTGTCAGTTAGCCAGCTGCAGGTTCAAGATCTTCAGAGTTTCAATCAGAAAAAATTCAGTTAGGATTATGTCAGTTTCGACAGCGGTTAATCGTGTTTCTTCGGTTAGAAATAAGCTGAGCTGTGATTGGGTATTTGATTCTAGTTTGGATAGATTACATCCAGGGCCTGATCTATCGTGGAATGGCACGATTGCAGGCCTGTTCGTGCCCTTTTTCGGTTTTAGTTAGTATGTACTCTCTCCGTTCAGAAATATAAGACATTTTAGCTTTGCGAATAGAATGTATCTAGATGTCTTTTAGTGTTCGAATCTAAAACGTCTAGATACATTTATTTCAAAAATCTATACACAAAAGTCGTCTAGATACATTTGTTTCAAAAATCTAAAATGTCTTATATTTCTAAAGGGAGGGAGTAGCGACCAAATTAACAGCAGAGAAGATGTGGGAGGGTGTTATTGACGTTTTCTTTCCTTCGGTTTTGCAATTATTTTGTTGATTTCGACATAATCCTTTTTTGTTCGTGCCATTTTTTTGTGCCTTGCCTGGTGTGTTATTTTTTATATTTGTCCGCCGTCCTTGTTTCTTGTTTTGTTATTTACTTCTTTGAGATGGATATAACAAATATGCATGGGCGGCGGCGTTTGGGAGGAATAGAGTAGTCTAGCACGGCAAATTGTGGAGCTGTTTTTCTGATTGTGAGAGACAGACACAGCTTTGACAATGAATGGATAACGGGCAACACGAGAGATAATAAAAAACTAAAAGAGCTGCCTAACCGGAAGGAAACCAGGAGGTGTCAACCGGAAATAACCCGGTAAAAAGAATAAACACTTGAAAAAATGCTAGAAGAAGAGAGTGCACCGAAATCGCGCAAACAAGAGGCCATCTACAGTATCTATGTTGTACGCGGCATAGCACAGTTTGCTAGAAATAGAAATCCACATTAACAGAGTTGCTACTAGGCTGTCAATCCTTCACCCTTCAATATATGTATCTAATTTCCGATGCTTCCTGCTCCCATCATATCTTGTAGTGGAACAGAATTATAGATAACACTTGGCACACTCATTTGTGGCCCTCTTCTCCAACATTTCTCTCCAGCAGCTGTCGGTACACTTTGGGTGTTTGTTAACCTACATATGCAGAAGTCGATGTGCACAATTTATGGGCACGTATATGTGAGAGAATAAGTTGCTACCAAGTTCCTATTTATTGATTTTACCCACCAACAATTGCACTTTTTATTTCAAAGCCATGAAAATGCCTAACCAGGGCTTATTGCTGAGTTAACAATTTATGTCAGCTTTCCATTTGTTTTTTCAAATATTCCTTTTCTTTTTTTTTGAAATTGTGCCAGGTTATACTAGACAACTGTGGCTAGCCGCAACACACTTCTCGTGGCAAGGATATACGCCGCGAACGGACATGTCTCCAAGTTATCTGCGTAGCCACATATCACGTAAACATGGCATGTGTCTTATTGCATAATTTCCCAAGGCCACAATCCTCTCTTTGCAACGTCGCCTTGTTTCTAAAAAAAAGTGGGTCTGGTTTGTATGTTTGGAGCCAGCGATAAGAATAAGTAAATAGGGCAACATGGTTAAGGCAATAGTAACAGTTTGGTAAAAACGTCGCAAGATGTTCATTAAAAAGGGGTAAGATCGCAACTTACCGGACCTTGCCGGCGATGCCGCCGGTCCGCTCCGCCTCCGGTGGCCTTAGGGTCTTGGAGGTGTGGCGGACCACGGCCTCTCGTCGGCGGGAGGGTTTTCGTTTTTGTTTAGCCTTTTTTCAGTGTCTTCTTCGGGATGTTGAGGCGGCGGCTACGTCTTGAAGTCAGAATAAAGTCCTTCCCGTCCTATCCTCGCTCTGGTGGTGCATCTGGTGCCAACGGAGGGAGCGTGGAGTCATGTGTCCGGTGGATCTCTTGGGATCCGATCGTTTTCCGTGTTCGGCGGTGTGGTTTGAGGTCAGTCTCTTCCGATCTATGGTTGTCATCTTCGACGATGGTTGCTGCTCTTGTGTGCTGGTCCTATGGGGCCTTAGCACGACGACTTCCTGTCTGTCTACTACAACAAACTCTACTACGACAAGCTTTGCCTGGCTCCGGTGATGGAGGGGCGAGGACGACGGCGTGCCTTCGGCTCGTGCTAGTGTCTGTAGTCGTCGCTAGGTGGTCCATTGACCTATTTGTAATTTCTATTACTTTTAAGGCTCTTTGTACTATTGTTGATGATCATTAATAGATCGGTAGGATTTCGCAAAAAAAAAGGGTAAGATCATATAGAAAGGAAACACTGAAATATACCCCGCTTTCCAAAAATGTCACCGAGAAGATTCGACATTTGAAATGGACAACGAGCAATAGGTACACTCAGAATGAAATTAATGATCCAGTGACCAAGAAAAGTCCGTTCTATAGTGCAACAAGGACCTGGAAATTGTACGAAATAACCTTATATATAAAAAAGAGTTAATGAGCTTGACGAGAACTTTTCATATATGCCGCAATATTAGCTACTGTATTTTCCAAAAATGAAAATACAAATGACACAGAAAAGGATAAAAACAAAGAAGCAAAATGAAACATAAAAAAAAAGCAATGCGGATAATTCAAGAAAATAGCGGCGAAACCCAGCACCGTTTCTTTTCTCCTCCCACACGAGAGCCAGCCGCTAGCACCAGATCTAGCCTTTCCGGCCCCCCTTCTCCCCTCCGTCTGGCAGCCACGCCGGCGAATAGAGGAGTGGAGACCCATCCTACTCATCGTTTGCTTTTTTTTGTAGGTCTATTTTCGCTCGATTTTGTCTCCCTAGCAGCATCGGCGAGGTGCAAGCGACGATGGCGTATTGGAATAATGTCTCTCTGGCCTCTCCCTACCTCGTGGATGACCCATCCAGAGTCAACGAAGGGCCCGTAAGGGTTAGCGTTACTAGATCTGTTGATTCTCTTCGGATCTTGGCAATTAGTGTGTCTATCAAAGGGACTTCTTCTGACTGTGGGGATCTACGGATCATCAAGGAGTTTCATCGACGGTTACTTCTTCTTCTTTGTCTCCGGAATGGATGTGGGCTTCTAGACCCGTTCGGCGACTTCTCCTCCACAACCAACAACGTCAGGCCTGCTCAGGGAGGGCGGCGCGCCGTCGACACGGTCTGAAGGTTGAAGACAAAGGGCATCTTGAGGATTTCGTTCTAATTTTCGTTTTTCTCGTGCTGTTTTGTACTGTCGTATGTTTCTTTTAATGTCAGGGCCCTTTTCGCAAAAACAAATATCAAGAAAATAGCTACTTTTAATTTCAGTACTTTGAACTGAGAAAACGCAGATTACATACAACTCTCTCTCTCTCTCTCTCTCTCTCTCTCTATCTCTCTCTCACTCTGACCCCTGTTTTACTCTCCTCTTGTGATGAATACTGGCCTTGATGTTTTAGAGGCCTAAATGGTACATTTTATATTTAAGTTAGATACTTTCTTTGTCTGAAAAAGTTTGTAACCGATTTATCTAGATTCTCAGGTATCTATATATTAATATGCGTCTAGATATATGTGAATCTAGACATGGGACATTCCTTTCTGAATGAGGAAGTAGTACTTTTACCCAGACCATGTCACACACTTGGGCATATAGCTGTAAGGAAAAATTCTAGGCCATGAGTCGCGTGGCTCTGTTCGCCTCCGCCCCATGTGTGAGTACTATGTTAATATGTTATTTATGTATCGTGAATCATGATGGGTGGTGTGTTTTCTATAATCATCGTATAGGGAATTATGGAGAGGCAACATTCTCATGCGACTCACTCAGCGTGACTCGGAACCAAAGTTGCGAAGGTAAAATCTCTATGGACCCTTAGCAACTTATAATTTTTGTTGCTAAAGACTGCACGCCGGCGCTGCTTTGGTGCGGGACTACGATCTCGTCGCGCTCGGGGGAGTGAGCGTGGACGTCCGTATTATTGAGTTCCTTTGTATTGCTTGAGGCACATTTTGCTTTGTGCAATCAGTCGCACAAATTTTAATTTTTTAGGCGCGGTTAACATATTTGAAATAAATTTGTTTTCTCTCCATCCTTCTAGAAGCATATGGCTGGACGTGACCATGTAGCACTTTCCGCATATAGTCCCTCCGTCTCAAATTATGTTGCATAGTACCTCCGATCCAACCAGTAAGGTTTATATTTTTTTTGAAAAATCAAACTACGTAAATTTTGACCAAGTTTTCAGAAAAAATATTAATACGTACAATCTAAAATCAACATATTTTGATATATTATGAATTATATTTTCGATATGATTTCTGTATAGTAATATACTTGTCACTAGTTTCTTCTAAAAGTTTGGTCAAACTTTACTTAGCTTGACATTTAAAAAACGGTCTTTCTTATTGAAACGGGGATAGTATAATTAACTCAAAATAAAAAAATTGACCAAATATATATGAAAAAGTATCATCTTGTACATTATCAAACTTATATTATGAGAACCACCATGAAATATAGTTTCATGTTGTATGCATTAGATATGGCGAAGATTAATAAGTTTATCTTTGTATATGGTCAAACTCTATTTTTTTTACTTTGGCTAAAAGTTATGTGCATCATATTTTGGAATGCAGGGAGTATTGAAGTTATTGTGGTATTCCTTTTTCAGTCACTATACGAATTTAACTGGATATTCGTTCAAGTCATACCAATTAATAGATCCAAACAACATGTCCATTTCGAACCTGCATGTTATAGAGGGAAAAGCAACTAAATTAAGGAGATATATAATGAACGAACAACTTTGCAAGTTGAGTTCTAACAAAAATAACTTTGCAATTTGACTATACGGAGCCAAGCAAGAACCCTGTTATTGCGGTGCCACACGGTGGAAGAAAGAGGATACTAGAACTTATGGGCAGACCTGCACCTAGCGTGGCCCTACTACAACCTCCCCTCACCCTCACGGGGTTGCGTCGAGTTCAGTATAGTGGAATAGAATTATAGATAACACTCGGCACACTCATTTGTAGACATGCTCTCCGACCTTTTTGTCTAGCCGCTAGCGGAACACTATGGACCTACAGATGCAGAAGTCGATGTACACAATTTATAGGCATTGTATATGTGGGGTAACAATTAGCTACCAACTGCCCATTTATTGTTTTTATACACCGACAACTGCATTATTTTATTTCGAAGCAATGAAAATGCATAACCGTGTCTTTTTTGCCTGGTTAACAATTTATGTTGGCTTTCCTTTTATTTTTTTCAAATTTTCCTAATTTTATGAAATTGTGCAAAGATATACGCCGCGAACGGACATGTCTCCAAGTTATCTGCCTAATCACCTATCACGTTGAACTTCACACGTGTCTTGCATAATTTGCAAAGGCCATAATCCTCTCTTTCCGCCATGGCGTTGTTTCATAAAAAAAACATGTAGGTCTGGTTTGTAAATTTGGAGACAGCTATAATAAGGAGATATGGCAAGATGGTTACGATACCCCTCCCGCGTCGCTCCCGCGAGCGACCGGGGGCAACCCTACCGCCGCCGCCGGGCCTCCCGCCCCCTTCCGCTCCTCCCTCCTCGCCGCCGCCGAGATACGCCAGCGGCAAAGCCACTCGGCGTCGGTGGCGGCGGGGCCCCTTTTCTCCCCTTGGTTCGCCAGATCTAAGCGCGGGCCAAGATCGACGACCGGCGGCGGCGCGCGTGCGCGGGGCGCGGTGGCGCCTAGCTAGGTGGCGCGGCTCGCGCGGTGGCGTCACCCTGCTGTGGCATGGAAGGCTGCGTGGAGCGGTGGTTTCGTGCTCGGGACCGGCGGTTGTTGGACCGGGGCGGCAAGGGCCGCGGGCGGCGTTGGCCGGGATCTGGGGGAAGCGGCGGATGGTGTTGAGGATGGAGGCGATGGCGCGCCCTTAGTGGCGGTGCTAAGCCTGATCCGGCACCGATGGTCGGCATGCTCGATCCGTTCTCCGGAACCGGCCGGCGGTGTGGGGATCGTTGTGTCGGATCTAATAAAGGAGGTGGTCCTTTGGTTTCTTTCGCATGAAGACAAAGATTTGCTTGATGCCTGCCCTCGTTGATCTGGTCTGGAGAGGCGGGTTCTGGAAGGCTCCGCCGGCGAACTCCCATGGGCGTATCATGCCTGGAGATTGCTGGATCGGAAGGTATTCGGTCGTGCGCACCTTGTTTTTTGGCCGTTTGGTTTCAGCGGGAGCGTTGCGAAGCTCTGTTGTTTGTTCCCACCAAGTGCCATTCTTTGAGCCACGGTGAAGTCAGATGCGGAGAATGTCAGGAAAGCGGAAATATGAGGGTAGCGATGGTGATTTTAGTTCTTTTGGCGACGGAGATCTGGTTGTGATCTGGGACTCATTGCAGCGTCTGCTGGTGCGGGAAGACAACACAAGGGGAGTTCCCAGTCTTACCTTGCAGGGTGAAAATCCAAGGTCTGGTCTTAACTGGTTGTGCCTGGCAATAACCTTGTTGAAGGCATTGTTTTGTGAGCGAGGACTTTCTCCAGGGTGAAAACCTATGAGCTTTGATCGGGCAACGACGGCGCTTGGGCACTGTTTCCTTCTTGAACTCGTTGTTATTGGAGTGGTGGACTACTGGTGTTGTTCTGATGGTGTCAGTGTCGTTGCTTTGAGGATTAGTTCTCTGTAGCGGGACTTTTCTTTTTTGTAATTTTTCTTTCTTTTTTCTGGGCTGTGTCCATCCGTAGAGCCGCTAGGGCATGCGTTGTTGCAGAGGCTGGGTGTAATTGGTATCACTGTGATATTAATATATACTCTTTTCCAAAAAAAATAACATTTCGATAAAACGTAGCAAGCTGTTCATTAAAAAGGGTAAGATCGTAAACAATGGAAACATTAAAATTTACCCTGTTTTCCAAGCTGTGCGTATCTTGGTATGTAGAGACCGGGTGTAATCGGAAATCCCTTTTAGATCAGGAGTGCATTTCCACCTACTGTGAGAAAACATATTTTCAGAATGTCAAATAAATTCAAAAAAAAAATGTCTATATTTACATTCAAACATCTTATGTTCGTTCACAATTTTTTGTAACGAAGGAACATTTTATCTGTTATGTATAAAAAATACAAAAAATGACACGTGAATAGGACTATTTACAGGATATATTTTTCCTTTTTGCATGGGACACATAAAATGTTCTTTCATCCCGAAAATTGGTGAACAAGCATAAAATGTTCAAATGTATATGTAGACATTTTTTTTGAATTTTCGATATTGAGATATATGTTTTCTCACAATGGATGCAAATGCACCCGTGAGCTGAATAGCCACCTCCGCCGGGTGTAATGCATTACTCTATGTAATAAAGCATCAATTTCCCAAAAAATACCTTGCTTTCCAAAATGTCTCTGGAGAAGATTTGAAATTTGAAATGGACAACCAGCAATAGGTACACAGTAAAATTTGAATGAAATTAATGATCTAGTGACCAAGAAAAATCCATTCCGGTGCAACAAGGACTGTGTACAGGATTTTCACAACTACGACCAAGAAAAATCCATTCCGGTGAAGCACCGGGCAGGCCCGCATGTCAGTGACGCATCACCGATTGACACATGAACATAATGAGAGGTTGCGATCTTTTTTTTACAATCAATACCACGATATATTTACTGTACTCCCTCTGATCCAAAATGAGTGTCGGAGACTTAGTACAAACTTCGTACTAAGCTAGTACTAAATTGCCGACACTTATTATGGATCGAAGGGAGTGGCAAATTGTACATGGTAGAGATACGTAGACTCTTTCAAACAATTACAAAATAAGGAACCTTTCTTTGGTTCGTCCGTTTTTATTCTGATTTTACCCCTATAACATATTACTCTCCCATGCCACTGGTGAGTGGAAAAACGATTCGATGGAGCCCATGGCGGCCTGTGTCACCCCCTCATTCTCGAGCGCACCATGAGCGAGATTTTCTCTTCCAATTTTTTGCCAGTCATGTTGTTCCTCCCAGCGAACTCTATCTTGCAAATCCCCACCTAAGGAGGGACAAATAGAGGAAGGGGAGATGGTGGGTGGAGCACTACCGATTTGGTGAGAGGAGTAGATGCGAGGTCCATCCCCTACCTTGTCATCGTGCGACGTGTAGAGTAAATCCTGAGTCAACGCGCGTGAGGATGGAGCACAAGAAAGAAGGCTAATGCTTTAGTATCTTTTTCTGGTGGGGCCAATAAGTTTATACGGTAGAAGCACCCGGTTTTCTTTTCCATCTCCCCTCGCACATTTCAACGGCACGCGAGATCAGATTCTTGTGCTGTTCACGTTTCATCGCAATAGAGTAATCCGAAATACATGTACACTTTGTTGTAACAAATACGCACATGTTCTTTTCCTCATTTTCCTACTCAAGCAATTCTAAATAGAGAACTATTTCCCATAAATAGGATGCCACAATGTTGGACTTTTCTTTAATTTACACCGATCACGGTGGAGGAGGCTTGTGGGAGGTGGCTCCGTCCATGACCCATGGGAGTGTGGCAGAGCAAACCCCCGGTGGAGGGAAGCGAGGCGGCTAGTACTGGATCGTGAGGGATGCAGTTAGTAGTTAGACGACTATAGATAGGGTTCCAGGTGTGTGGGTCGATGTTTGATTTCTGGTGATTGGAGGTTTGTTTAAGAACTCTGATAGGCCCTCCGATGGTTGTTTCAGTTTAATACTGAGTTTAATTAACTGTCCAACCTAGTTTTCATGTTTTTGTTTTTACTCCCATTGTAACGCACGGACATTTTTTTTTCTAATAAACCCTATGTGTCATTTTGTTAAAATTAAGAAAGTCAATAGCTCGCTCTCTTAATTACTTCACGCGCCAATAGTTGGACATGCATGTGGGTAGAGAGAGAAAAAGGAGGACATCCATAGTAGAAGAGACTATAATAAATAAGAGAGGCCTTATAATTCCTAGCATTTTAAAAAGCTCTCATGCCTTAGTCCCTAACGAAGGGAGTACTAAATTCTATAGTTTGACATAGTCTTGGAATTCAGTTTATCCAAATTTAACTCTAAATAACAAATTTTCCCCTATGGTCTATGGATCACACACAAAAAATCTATAGAATCAAAATCTTAAGGGGGGAGCACTTCCCACTTGAAGAAATCTATATTTCTTATAAAGAAAAATCCCACTAACTGCAATTAATATTAGTCTATCTCTATATGCAAGCCATCCACATCATCTACTCTATTAGCCAATCATATGTCCTTGTTATCCCACTAATATCTATTAAAAATAGTGTTTGTTTACATGCAATGTATCCACATCACCTCATCTAATTGTTCACATCACCAATTTATGTTCATCTAATATACTCCCTCCGTTCAGAAATAACTGACTTGAGTTTGTCTAGATTCGAATGTATCTATACACTAAAATGCGTCTAGGTGCATTTGAATCTAGACAAACGAAGTCAGTTATTTCTGGATGGAGGGAGTAGAACAATTTTATATCAACTAAATTTATCATCTCCACTACTTTTACAAAATGAATCTTAAATATGTTTTATAGAAACCTCAAGTTTAATATGTATTATACCATTTCATTTATACAACATAGTTTTTTAAAAGATGTTATCTGCAACGCTGTGTGGGATACCTTCTAGTATACATGGATCCTATGGACCTCATTTATTTGGCCCTCTTAGAGTAATTCAACTATTCTAATCCTTTATGAGGGCGTATTCATGTTCTGTGACCTAACTCCACACAATATACAACCACACTATACCTATATAAATAGCTTGTAGCCCCTTCCTTATGAAGCCTATGAGTGCATTTCCGAAGAAGAGGTATAGTATGCCCTTGAGTGGTATAATGGCTCTCCTAATTAAGAATGGTAGGTATTAGGAACATGGGATTGACCCGCACAGGAACACGGCGTGTGGTAGTAGCAGCAAATTGCAACGAATGTAGCTAGTAAATTTCTCTGTGGAAGTTTCTGGGTGAAACTTGACAACAATGTTTCATAGAATGAGAACTAATTGCTGAAGAAAGGGATGCATGTAGCACTAAATTGTGAAAGGCTGGAATAAAACTGGTGGACATAACTACTAGTAACCTTGTCATGTGTGGTCTTAGCTGATGCAGTTCACATGACTAATGTGATAGCTAAAGGGCCCTAAGAAACGTCGGTAGTAAAGACTAACAAATTAATTCGCCTGAAATAGTTCAAACCTTCACTTTCAATTCATTTTAGATTGTCTCTGCATACACCGAAGCAATCTGATTGAGAAGATAACCAGAGCAATAAAATCAGTGTTTCTCTGTTAAAAGGGTTTTTGCAATTTCTGCCATTGTGTTCGACTAAAGCACTATTTGTGCGACTGAATGGAAACACCACTGATCCATTAGTCCTACAAGCCGTTTTGCCATTTCTTCATCTCTCAACCGTTAGTATGTAATCAGTTTTTCCATTTGATAAAGCTGAGAGTTGTCGCTGCTGAATTTTAACATAATGTATATTAAGAATTTGGCATGATGCATGCTCAGCTGTTTTAATTTTGGGTAGCATATGGACAAAAATAATAAACGTACCACATAGAAGATATAATGGAGACATATAATAGACATATAACATATGTCGTATGTCGCATCCACTTTATGGTAGGAACTTGGTGTCGTGACAATTCGAATAATGCTACTAACCGAATGTCTGGTCAGTTATCTTAGACTAGCCACAATGCTGATGAAAATTGATTAATGTGCATGTTTCCCTTGGATTGATAAGATGCAGGGAACCAGTTCAATCTTTCGGTTGGAAGAAGCGAGCCACGTTGTAGGTGTTTCTGTTCCAAGAACTAGTGTATTGCAGCATGTCTCACAAAAGAAAGAGATGGTTGGGTTCGAACCACTCATTACCTTCCAACTAGATACGCTTCAGCTGGATAGAGGAGGGAATAGAGGATTACTGCTTTATTCAAAGTGGACCCAATATGTCTTACATGAAGTCAAGTGTGCGGTTCTGCTAAAAATGCACTTCTTCAACTAATATCACTCCTTTTGAACCACATCAAAAGTATAGATGGTTTTATATGTCTATTATTTGGGAAATTATGTGCACTTATGCCTAGTTTTTAAAATTGAAATCGTCTGCGGTGCCTATCATTCCTACCAATATGTTGTGTAAAATTTTGAATTCAGCATACATGATGCAAAAAAAAAGCTCCACCAGTCTCGACTCTCCCAAATGGTAAAAGTAATTACAAAATATTATTGGAGAGATGTCGGCAGTGCAAAATATATTGTTGGACTGATGTAGTAGTGATGTTGCAGGCCCGCTTGTCCGCACTCCTCCTGCGCCTCCCCGACACGCTCGTTCTTCGCCGCCTGTACGTCCTGTGGAGGTCGTTCTCTCTCCGCTGGCTCCCCTGTTCGTGGCGGCTCAGCGCCCGCTGCTCTCCCCGCCGCCAATTCGCCCTTCTTGCAAGCGGAAGACGCTTGCGGGTGTGGTCATCGCCCACACTGCTGGGAAGGAGCCAAGCTACAAGATCAAGCGGGCTAGCAACATGCTTAAGGGTCGGCGCAAGGCGGGGCCGGTCGCGGGTGCTGCTGAGACTGCGGTGTGCCGCGGTCTTGGAATCATCCAGGATGGAGAAGTGGTGACGGAACAAGCGATGCAGGTGTTCGCTGACAAGTTCAAGGGGGAGGTGTCCGACAACGTCCTTGCAGCAATGAGGCAGCTCTTCAGGGTCGGCAGACCAGAAGACGACGCCATTGACGATGCCTTGCTTGGCCATGGAGGTGCGGCTGGCCTGGACCTGGAGCTGGAATCTGCCCGCCAAGATGGTGGCATGGCAAGTGCTGATGCCTGAAGCTGCCCGTCAAGATTTAGAGTTTTTTAGTCCAATATGTCAGTAAACCTCACTGGTTATGTCGTTGTCTGGGTGGGTCTCGACGCTAGAAGCTGTTGTCAGTGTTTTAGAGCTATTCTGGTTGCTGTGTCCGTGTCTGTAGCTGCTGCCTTCCCTGTTTGCCTGAAGGAAATTGTCCCAGGTAGTCAGCTGCTTTTCAGAACTTTGTTGCTTCCTCTCAGAGGTCACGTCATTTGTATTAGAAGTTCTAGTTCGTTCCGTGTTGGGTCTGATTTGTTGCTATGTTAGAGTGGCTCCTAAATATTCTGGGTTAGAACGTGCGTGGGCTCAATGACTCAGATCGGCGCGACACGGTGCATGAAACGATCGCCAGCTCGAGCTGCCAGATTGTTTGCCTCCAGAAAACCAAGTTATCCTCAGTATCCTCTTTCGATGCTGCTTATATTGGTGGGAACAGGCTGCGTGGGTTTGCTGAGTGCCCAGCTAATGGCACAAGAGGTGGTATGTTGTTGCTTTGGGATGATTCTTTGATGCAGCTTTCCGACGTGCAGCTCTCGGAGTTTTGTCTTTCGGCAAAAATCCACTTTCTCAATTTGAATGGCGAAAATGACTTCAAAATTACAACTGTGTATGGCCCCACGACGTCTTCTCGCAAGGACGATTTTTTCGCTGAGATCATCGAGCACAAGCCTTTGAATGGCGAGAAATGGTTGGTGCTTGGTGATTTCAATCAAATTAGAAGAGCCCAAGATAAGAACAACCGCAATATTAACTGTAGTCGGATTAATCGTTTTCGTGCGGCCCTTCATGCATGTGAGCTAATAGAAATCCACTTGCAAAACCGGCGCTTTACTTGGAGCAATGGGCAGCGGGACCCTACGTTTATTCAAGCTCGATGCCTTTTTTGCAACACCGAGTGGGACCTTTGTTTTGGTTTGCATGTGTGCATGCCCTTTCTTCATCCTTGTCGGACCATTGCCCTCTTTTTCTTGCCGATGCCACCGGACCTAGACGCCCGAGGTCTTTTAAGTTCGAGAACTTTTGGCTAAAAATTCCAGGATTCAACGAGGTGGTGCAAAGCGCTTGGAGTGAGCAAACACACCACATGGAGCCTTGCCATGCCCTCCACCATAAGCTGTGCATCACAGCCAAGAAGCTCACTAGATGGAGTCGTGGGCTGTTCTCCAATACAAAAATCCTTCTTCACGCCGCTTTGCTTGTCATCCTCCACTTCGACAAAGCCCAAGAAATGAGGACGCTCTCGGTTATGGAGTTTGAGCTCCGGGCTAGATCAAAGAGAAAGGTCATTGCATTGTCCGTGATTGAGAGGGCTCGGAAGAAGCAAAGCGCTAGGATTGCTAATATTAAAGAGGGGGACGCAAACACAAAAATTTTCCACATGAGGGTGAATGCTAGAAGGAGGAAAAACCATATCCACCGCCTAAAGCATAACCAAGATTGGGTAACCGACCACATAGAAAAGGAGGAAATCATCAACAACCACTTCAAGACAATCATTGGTAGTCGGGAGGCTAGAAACTTAGATTTTAATTGGGAGGAGCTTCATTTCGATAATCCCGAGTTGCATGAGCTTGGGGACCCTATTACCGAAGAGGAGGTGTGGAATGCAATCAAGCAAATGCCAAGTGACAAGGCGCCCGGCCCCGACGGTTACACCGGTGCCTTCTTCAAGAGATGTTGGAGCACAATTAAAGAGGATGTCATGGGAGTGATAAATCTTTTTGGCAACCTCCATGCCGAGAATTTCCATTGGCCGAACTCTGCAAATATCGTCCTCCTACCTAAGAAAGACGGTGCGGAAGAGGTGTCCGACTTTAGGCCTATTAGCCTAATCCATGCTATTGCAAAAATCATTTCGAAGGTGCTTGCCTTGCAGCTTAGTCCCGTGATGAACGACCTTGTCTCCAACGCCCAAAGTGCTTTCATAAAAAAAAGGAGCATCCATGACAATTTCCTCCATGTTAGGAATCTAGCGCAGAGATTCCACAAGGGCAAGATTCCGGCGCTACTTTTCAAGCTTGACATTCGCAAGGCCTTTGACTCTATTAGATAGGACTATATTCTTGATCTCCTCCAACGCCGCGGGTTCTCTAGTCGGTTTCGGGATTGGATTGCCGCGCTACTCGCCACGTCCTCTTCTCGGGTCCTTCTCAATGGCATCGCCGGTACCCCAATATCCCATGGCCGTGGCCTTAGGCAAGGAGACCCGTTGTCTCCCCTTCTTTTCGTCATCGCGATTGACCCTATTACACAAATCCTAGAAAGGGCAACCTCTCATGGGCTTCTCCATAAGCTTCGTGGGAGAGGAACAATTTTAAGAACCTCTCTATATGCGGACGACGCTGCGGTTTTTGTGGCGCCAATCAAACATGACATTATCAACTTAACCACCATCCTGGAGGGTTTTGGAGAGGTGACGGGGCTGCGCACAAACTTCCACAAGAGCTATGTTGTTCCCATCCGGTGTGATCAAATTAATCTAGATGATATCCTCCATGACATACCGGTGTCCCGTACTACCTTTCCCCTGAGATACTTGGGCTTGCCTCTTTCAGTTTGGAAGCTCAAGAGGGTGGATTTCCAATATCTTGAGGACAAGTGCGCTGCCAAGCTCCCTACTTGGAATGGTAAATATATCACCATGGCTAGGCGGACTGCGTTAATAAAATCGGTCATTGCTTCTCAAGCATTATACCAGTTGACGGTATTGCCCATTCCCCCGGGCACTATTAAGTTCATGAATAAATTGGAACGGACCTTCCTTTGGTCGGCCAAGGATAAAACTACCGGGGCTAAGTGCAAAGTAAATTGGGACACGGTTTGCCGCCCAAAGAAACTTGGGGGGCTTGGGATCCTTCACACGGACAAGTTTGCGACGGCTTTGCGTTTGAGGTGGCCATGGTTCGAATGGAAAAATCCAAACAGGCTTTGGGCTAGACATGGAAATCCATGCACAAAGGAAGACATGAACATTTTCTACGCTGTCACGACTATCACGGTGGGTAATGGAGACAAGACTCCGTTTTGGCATGCTCCTTGGATTCTAGGGAAGAAGCCGATTGAGGTTGCCCCTCTAATTTTTGCCTTATCTAAAAGAAAGAGCTGGACCGTCAAACAAGCCTTGCATGACAATGCTTGGATTAGGAACGTGAGGCTGGAGGATAATTTCACAATCGAGTATTTTAAGCAATTTGTGGAGCTTTGGGTCCTTCTTCGTGAGGTGGAGCTTGACCGTAATGTAGATGACGACACTTCTTGGAAGCTTACGGAGGATGGAGAATACTCGACGGCGTCGGCTTATGAGGTGCAATTCCTAGGGGCAACGCTATCCAATATGAATGGAATGGTTTGGATGGCTTGGGCTCCCCCCAAAGCGAAATTTTTTGCTTGGCTTGCGTTGAAGAATAGAGTTTGGACGGCGGACCGTTTGGAAAAGAGAGGATGGCCTAACTGTGGGTTGTGTCCTCTATGCAAGCAAACTACGGAATCGATTTCACATCTCCTTGTTGCTTGCCGATTCACCACGCGCATTTGGAGTTATCTCAAAGATTGGTTGGGGCTCCACAATATTCATCCAAGGCATTGGGCGGGGCTCTCCCTCAAGGATTGGTGGTCTACGATGGCGGAAGGGCGTAAGGCAATGACATCTTTAACCTTGTTGGTTTCTTGGGAAATATGGAATGAGAGAAATGCCCGGATTTTTAATAATAAGCATGCGCCGTCTTTAGTTGTGCTTCATAAGATTAAGAAGGAGGGCCGGTTGTGGGTGTTAGCGGGCGCTAAGCATTTGGGTGATGTAATACCGGGAGAGTAGACTTGTTTTCTACTTGTTACCCTTTTAATTTCTGTAAACTCCTTGCTTAATTAATATAGTGAGGCAAAGCTTTTGCCTCTCTTTAAAAAAAAATGTTTGTGAGAGATTCGATCGGCTATATGGTGTTTCTCATAATTTTGTTCAATCCATTAGCCAAAACCGGCTTTGCCTTCCACCAAGGAGTCCCTTTTAGAGCATCTCTAATTGACTACAGGCCACTGTTGCAGACCAGAGACGGTAAATTAAACCGAACATTCGAATTTTTGCAATAGCGGTAAAAATCTACGAAGATCACAGAGTCTGGTCATACATAAACTGGAGCGATTCTTACTTAATTACATAGCAGCGATCCAAAAGTTGCACTTTACATAAACTAGGGTTGGAGCGGTGGCCGCAACCTAGACCAAAATCGAGCTCCTCGTCAGCGGGAGCTTCAGGGCGCGGCGGTGTTGGGGCAGCGAGGAGCTCACGTCTCGAAGAGGTCGAGGAGGTCCGCCACCTCCATCTTGACAACGGTGGACACACGCGCCGTCTCCTCTCCCTAGCCACGCGTGCCTCGACAACCGCGATGGCCCGCGCTGCTCGGCCTGCTCGTAGAGGATCTCTGCCTCACGCGTCGTCATCTCGAACGCGAGACACTTCTCGTCGGAGTCCTGCGCGTAGTCGGCGGCGACGATGATGGAAGCACGCGAGAGGAGGGAGAACTCCACTCATCAGAGAAGGGGGGACGGAAGAGCAGAGTGCAAGCTCCTCTCCCCAAAGGGAGGCGTGTCGGCGTACGCGTACATGTGGTAGAGGGGGAGGCTGTGCTCCGGCAATGGAAGCGATAACGCTCCACTTCCACTCCGCCCTCTTCTTCGCCCCCTCCGAGCGCATGATGCGATTCTTCTCCTCCTCGGAAAGGTCGCCGCATCGGCGTGGAGGGCGGTCGCCATCACCCCCACCTCCGCATCAGCCTCCCCCAACCACGAAGTGGCCTCAGCTGCATGACATGGCGCCGATCTACAGCTCGGGCTTGCACAATTGCTCGCTGGAGGTTTTGCTGGGCGCGACCACGAAGCAGCGGAGCTAGGGTTGGGTACCGGAGAAAGTGATGGTTTTGACACGCACCTGCCCCTTCGGCCGGTAATTGTACCGAACCATCGCGCCGATTCACGTGTCACCGAAAACGGATTAAGGGCATGTACAACGGTTGATAAGACCGTCTTATCTTGGTTCCGCCACGTAATCTAGATATAACCATAAAACATGACGTACAATGGTTTTTTAGTCTTATCTTTAATAAATAGACATCCTAAATTTGTGGTGATAGAGATTGTTGTCTCTTAGCTAAGAGAAGACAAACCTCTTTTTTTGGTTCTCTCTCCTCCATGTCATCAATCTTACATGGCATTGCTATGATATGACTAATAAGATATAACCATTGTACATGCTGACATGCCTTTTACTATCACGGGCTTTTTTGAGGCAGTTGGGGGTATTTTTTGAGGTTTGCCCCATAAATTATTAAGGCAATGGGCTTTTAGGGCTGTCACTAGAGCTGGTTTTTTGGCCCCAAAGCTCTAAAAAGCTGTTTGTTGGGCAGCAGAGGATTTTTAGGGTTGCTCTTAGTCCCTGATTATTATGTATGTTTGAGAGAAAAGCGGAGGAAGAGGCAGCATCGGAGCAAGCAGCCGCCAAAACAGAGGAGGACGCGACACATGATGCCACCCGTGCCGGTAGGAACCGGAGCTGTTGTTAAGATGAGAGACGAGAGAGGATGCAGCCTGCCATGTAAGATCTTGCTCTCAGTCCCTCATCACATCCCGTTTCTGGTTAGATCGAAATCGAATTGTTTTGTCTGTGGACGTCGATTCGTACTTCGCTAAATCCCAGTCCGATTTCTCGCGGCAAGGTTTCAGGTCACATCATGCCATGATAATATTTTAGGGTTATTCGACTCCTATGGTTCTAAAAATTGCCGTGCCACTCATCAGGTGCGGCAGATGCTCTGCACTTACGTATGCCCTGCCT
The DNA here is from genome assembly GCA_023614405.1 of Avena insularis. NCBI lineage: Eukaryota > Viridiplantae > Streptophyta > Magnoliopsida > Poales > Poaceae > Avena > Avena insularis. Next base: position 497,506,545 of record CM042684.1, read on the forward strand.
CTCGTCCTCTGCACTATTGTTATACCACTCATCAGGTGTCACCTTGGCCGTGTTACCATGTTCAGATAGCCGTTCTGGCACCTTGCATTTCAAATCGCCGTGGCCATGTTACCGTGTTCACTTCATTGTCCTGAGATATACACAAATTGGTCTTATGTACTCGTAAGTCATAACTCATCTAGCTCGCCTCCTCTGTTTCAGGGATTTGCTTGGTGAGGAGAAGCCATCTCCTGACCTGGCTGACGCTTCCTACGGGCCGTCGCAGACTGAAGAGTATGACACAGAGACAGAAGAGTATGACCCGCAGACTGAAGAGTATGACCTTCCTACGACCTGGCTGATGACGCTTCCTATGCTTTTGCTCATTTGTTTTCTGTTCCTCCATCTAGATGAAATCCCATGTTACTATCTGTATCTTCTAACATAACATACAACCGTTCTTCTACTCATTGACCGAGCCTGCCCACTTCAGGGTTTGGGAGACTTGGGTAGCGGATCATGTTTTGGAATGGAGGGATCCCTACTGGCCTTCACCAGTTTATGTCAGAAAGGATCGTTCAGGAGATTTTCACACATATCCTTGTCTGGGTGGGCCGTTCCACAGCCTTGATGAAGTTGGAAGTGCTGTTGTTTCCGGTGCTCTTGATAGTGGCATTGACATGTAATGTCCTGATCTCTTTCTCTCTTAAAAATAAGAATATTTTATCTTCTCTGAAGAATGTAACATCTATTAATCATGTGCTCTGGTCTAAATTTAGGTCCGCAAAACTTTCGAAACTTTCACCCAGGGAACGTCTTGTACAGAAATATCTTTACTGGCCAGATGGTACAATTAAGCTCCGCACAAGGGCTGAAAAAGCCAAGAGGGAAGATGAGGAGCTTCACAAACTGGTTGAAGCTTTACTGGACAAGCATAACGACAATGGGGTTTATTTCTCTGTCCATCTTGCTCGCCTTCACTCTGTCCCACTACCAGGCTTGAGTTGTGTTCTATTGGTACTGCTCTTTGTGCATGCAACAGTACTGATCCAATCCGTGCTTATTCTAGGGCTGTGTGGGTGAACTCCAAGATATTGTTCATTGGCAATCAATCTGCGAAGGTTTTGATAAATGGTACCATCAACTCAATATCCGTTTGAAGACTAAAGGATCTTCTGATGGTGCCGGCAGTGCCGAACTATTCTTTGCTGAAGTGGCATGTGATCAGAACCGTCATATGCTAGGATATTATATCAGGGCTCTCTTCAGGTTGGCAATGACAGCAAGGGTAGCTTACACTCTTATCTCAAATTATGCATTTTTGGAATACTATTTGAGATTAGCTGTTATATATAGATCCGAATGATATGACAGGATATTTTCTCAGCTGTTTCTGTGGGGTTAACCCCGACGGCAAGGGTAGTTTACATTCGTATCTCAATTTAAGCAACTTTGGAATAGCGTTTGAAGTTAGCTGTAAGATATTATTGTAGTAAAATTGTGAATATGTTTCTGGTTTATTGTGGAGCCGTTACTATTGGCATGTTTGTCTGCCCATTGGGCCATCTTCTTCCAGACACAGTTTATGTTTGTAATATCGCAATCCAACTGGCTCACGCATGCCATTTTTTGCCACTTATCCAGCTATTCTCGTGTATCTGAGCCAAGCTAGTTATTTTACACTTAAGTGACAAATTTTCTGCCTGTCTTCCTTTAGAGGATAAAGTTATCTGCCATGGTTGTTTCAACAACGGAAGTGCTGATATGCAGCACCCCCCTGCTTGTAAATTCAAAGGCGGCCACGAGGACATCTACTTCCCAAGGGGTTTTGGTCCCTGTAATGAGAAGAAGTGGCGCAAGTCTGATAACAATGTATGGTGATCTATGTACTGGCTAGCGTTTTGGTATCTTCAATGTTACTTACCTGTGGTTCATCTTTCACGGTTGCATATTTTGCTGCATGATATTGTTCATTGGCAATCAATCTGCGAAGGTTTTGATAAATGGTACCATCATCTGAATATCCGCTTGAAGACTAAAGGATCTTCTGATGGTGTGGGCAGTGCCAATCTATTCTTTGCTGAAGTGGCATGTGATCAGAACCGTCATATGCTAGGATATTATATCAGGGCTCTCTTCATGGTTGGCACTGACAACAAAGGTAGCTTATACTTTTATCTCAAATTATGCATTTTTGGAGTACTCTTTGAAATTAGCTGTTAGATATAGATCCGAACGATTTTCTCAGCTGTTTCTGTGGGGCTAACGCTGACTGCAAGGGTAGTTCACACTCGTATCTAAAATTAAGCAACTTTCGAATGCCGTTTGAAGTTAGCTGTTAGATATTATTATAGTATAATAATTGTGAATATGTTTCTGGTTTATTGTGGAGCCGTTACTATTGGCATGTTTGTCTGCCCATTGGGCCATCTTCGGCCATACACAGTTTATGTTTGTAACATCGCAATCCAACTGGTTCACGCAGGCTATTTGTAGGTGCTGCAATCATGCATTTCACTTATTCAGCTATTCTCGTGTATCTGAGCCAGGCTACTAGTTATCTTACACTTAAATGACATATTTCGTACCTGTCTTCCTTTAGATGATAAACTTATCTGCCATGGTTGTTTAAACAACGGAAGTACTGATATGAAGCACCCTCCTCCTAGTAAATTCAAAGGTGGCCACAAGGACATATATTTCCCAAGTGGTTTTGGTCCTTGTAATGAGAAGAAGTGTCGCGGCATGGATAACAATGTATGGTGATCTATGTACTGGCTAGTGTTTTAGTATCTTCAATGTTACTTACCTGTGGTTCATCTTTCACAGTTGCATATTTTGCTGCATGAATGTTAATTATGTGTTTTTTCTTGGGTGCAGGAAGAGCAGGTTCAAAAACTGAAAGAAGCAAAGATACAAAAGATGTTCAATGTAATTTCCGTTTATTGTGTGACAAAAAACCATTTTGTGGCAACTTGATATTGACACTTGACTAATTATTTGTTTTGTGTTTATCATCTTCTGAAGTACGTTGATGATGCGGCTTATATGGATAATCTCCGCAACAAACGTCTTCATAATCCCATAGACATCACTATGGAGGTTCGAATTCCAATCTCCTTCAATTTGCTATTAGTTGTGTGTCTATCAAGTTTTTATCTGATTTCCACGTGAGACTTTAGATGTTTTAGCGGAAGAATATCTAAAAGCTCTTGGATGTTGGTAGTTACCAAACTTTTTATAGTCCTGAGCATGATTTCTGGGGACATGCTCGTGAGAAGAATATGGGCACTTGCCTCCGAACTGGTCAATAGTTCACTGGTGTTTGTATCCCCTAAAAGTTGATGATTGTTCTAAGGTCACTAAATCAGTTTGGTGTCTATCTCTGGTGTTTGAAACGGGTCTGCTTTTTTTTTCCTTTGCTCTGTTTACTTGAAGCATGTAGTACAAGATTAGTTGCTCTGTTGCATGTTTTTGTTTAGATGACTCCATATACTCGTTTATCCCGCTGAGAAAAGTAGTGTTGCTGCTGCGATTTTTAAACATGAACCAATGTGCAATCAAGAACCCTAGTTGGTCTCTAACAGAACTGCAATAGAATATCACGGTCCATTGTATATATATACTGTGACTATATATTTCTCCCTCAGCCACCCTTTTGAATGCCAATCTTTCCCAGTTCTCTATCTATATTGTCTTGTGGAGGCACTGCCTGTGTGTGGTAGTGTTGAATACGTGACATTGCTGTAAACTCATCTAAATATTAAATTTTTGTGTTCTTTACTAGTTCTTTCATGCTGCCATCTTATAGGAGGTTGAAGAAATGCTCCGTGAAAACTGAAGAGTCAAGATGTCCCTGCTTATTATCATGTGTTTTTATTTATCGGTAGTTTCAACTCACTGGAGCTTAGCTTGTGAGTAATTGTGGCACGTGAACTTGTTACCAAGTTAAACACTTAACTTATGTTGGCTACTATTATGATGTTGTGTGTACTGTCATGTGTGAACATTATATTCTTTAATTGTATCTCTGGCCAGCTAGGATGCCTAGCTGAGATGATGACAGAAAGTTCGTGAAAGTCATGAAAATTGTCTGTTAACCAGCTGCACGTTCAAAATGTTCAGAGTTTCAGCCAAGAAACGTCCAGTTAGGATTTTTCAGTTTCGACAGCAGTTATTTTGGCTTCTTCTGTTAGGAATAAGCTGAGTTGTGACTCGGTCTTTGATTCTAGTTTGATAGTTTACATCCATGACCCAATCCATCGTGGGATGGAAGCTTTGTACCCTGTTCATGCCTTGTTTTTTCGGTTTTACTTACCACGTAACTACCAAATTAAGAGAAGTTGCTAGAACCTATGCGCGGACCTGCACCCAGGGCAGCCTGTGCTGCAGCCCTGGGGTTGTGGGGCCCATCTCTGGGTCCGGTCCCACTAGAACCTCCCCTCACCCTCCCACAGTGCAGATTCTATAGCGGGGTCGCGTTATGAAGATGGAAAGTGTCGAGTTTGGTGGCAGCAATGGTGAAGAAATACAGGTTCTCAGGTCAGAGTTGTCTGCCATTGTTACTCAAATTTCCGATGCTTCCTACTCCCAGCAGATCTTGTAGTGGGATATAACACTCGGCACCCTCATTTGTGGCCCTCCTCCTCTCCAACCTTTTCTCTCTAGCAGCTAGCAGTATAGTTTGGTTGTTGGTTAACCTACAGATGCAGAAGTAAGTTAAAAAAAAAAAAACCTACAGATGCAGAAGTCGATGTACACAATTTATAGGCATGTATATGTGGGGGAATAAATGGCTACCAAATGCGCACACACACACACACACACACACACACACACACACACACACACACACACACACACACACACATATATATATATATATATATATATATATATATTGATTTTACCCACCAACAATTGCACTTTTTATTTCAAAGCATGAAAATGCATAACCGTGGCTTATTGCCGAGTTAACAATTTACGTCAACGTTCCTTTTGTTTTTTCAAATATTTCAATTTTTCTGAAATTGTGCCGAGTTATGGTAAACCAGTGCGGCTAGCCACAAGCCGCAACACACTTCTCGTGGCAAGGATATACGCCGCGAACGGACATGTCTCCAAGTTATCTGCGTAGCCACCTATCAATCGTGTGTCTGGTTGCATAATAATTTGCAAAGGCCACAGTCCTCTCTTTCCGCCGTCGTCTTGTTTAAAAAATATATATATATATATATATGTGTGTCTCGTTTGTAAGTTTGGAGACAGCGATAACAATAAGTAAATAGGGCAACATGGTTACGACAATAGTAACATTGTGGTAAAAACGTAGCAAGATATGTTCATTAAAAAGGGGTAAGATCATAAAGAAAGGAAACGTTGAAATATACCCCGCTTTCCAAAATGTCACCGGAGAAGATTCGACATTTGAAATGCACAACGAGCAATAGGTACACTTGGAATGAAATTAATGATCCAGTGACCAAGGAAAGTCCATTCAAGTGCAACGAGGACCAGGAAATTCTACCAAAAAATCTTATATGTAAAAAAGAGTTAATGAACTTGACAAGAACTATTCATATATGTTGCAATATTAGCTATTGTATTTTTTCAAAAATGAAAACACAAATGGGAAAAACAAAGAAGAAAAACAAAGAAGAAAAACGAAACAAAAAGAAGAAACAATATGTATAATTCAAGAAACTAGGTACTCCCTCCGATCGAAAATAAGAGTCGGGGATGTAGTACAAATTTTGTACTAGAGCAGTACTAAATTACCGACACTTATTATGAACCGGCGGTAGTATACTTTGAATTGAGAAAACGCAGATTATCTCTCTCTCTCTCTAAGAATTGAAGAGGTGAAAGGAATGGGCATGACTGGTCTGCGGTGGCCTATATTTGCAGCTTGGAGCAGTCAGTAGGAATTGACTGATCGATGACCCCTGTTTTACTCTCCTCTTGTGATGAATATTGGTCTTCGGGTTTTAGAGGCCTAAATGGTACACTTTCTAATAAGTTAGATACTTTCTCTGTCTAAAAAACTTTGTCACAGATTTTTCTAAATTCTTATGTATCTATATATACAATACGTCTAGATAAATATGAATCTAGACAAATATGCGACATTGATGTTTGAACGAGGGAGTAGTAGTACTTTTATCGCATACCATGTCACACACTTAGGGATATACCTGCAAGGAAAAATTCTAGGCCATGAGTCGTGGCTCTGTTTGCCAGTGTGCTAGCTCCGTGCCTCCGCCCCATGTGTAAGTACTATGTTATTTATGTACCGTGATGGGTGATGTGTTTTCCATAATCTTTGTATTAGAAATTATGGTGAGGCAAAATTCTCATGCGACTCCATGGGAACCAAAGTTGCGAAGGTAATATCTCTATGGACACCTGGCAACTTATTACCTTTTTGTTGCTAAAGACTGCTAGTCGTCGTTGCTTTCGTGCGGGACTATGATCTCGTCGCGCTCGGGAGAGTGAGCGCAGACGCTCGCGCTGTTGAGTTCCTTCATATTGCTTGAAGCACATTTTGCTTTGTGCGGTCAGTCGAACAATTTTTAATTTTTTAGGCGCGGCGAACATATTTCAAATAAATTTGCTTTCTCTCCATCCTTCTAGAAGCATATGGCTGGACATGACCATGTAGCACTTTTCACATATACTCCCTCCATCTCAAATTATGTTGCCAAGTACCTTGATCCAACCAGCAAGGTTTAATTTTTTTCAAAAGTCAAACTACATAAAGTTTGACCAAGTTTTTAGAAAAAATATTAATATGTACAATCTAAAATCAACACCCTTTGATATATTATGAATTATATTTTCATATGATACCTACATAGTAATATACTTATCAATAATTTTTCTAAGAGTTTGGTCAAACTTTACTTAGCTTGACATTTTTAAAAAAGGTCTTACTCATTGAAACGCGGATAGTGTAATTAAGTCAAAATAAAAACTTAAAGTTTGACCAAAGATATATGAAAAAGTATCATCGTCTACATTATCAAACTTATATTACGAGAATCACCATGAAATATAATTTCATGTTCTATGTATTAGATATTGCAAAGGTTAATAAGTTTATCTTTGTATATGGTCAAATTAGTTTGACTTTGGCTAAAAGTTATGAGCAACACATTTTGGTACCAGGGGAGTATTGAAGTTATTGTGGTATTCCTTTTCCAGACACCGAATTTAAATGGATGTTCGTTCTAGTCAGGGCCGTCTCCAGAAATCCGAGGCCCCCGTGCGAAACACAAAATGAAGCCCTAAAATTTACACAATAATAATAACTGAAACACAATATCACTTTATTATATAACTGCAATGGGTGTTATTTCATACAATACGCAGAAATATCAAATATTAATTCTACTAAAAATGTATCACCTATGCAATAAACTAATCTCAAGTTCTACTAAAAAGCAACATCCCGCCGTGTATTTTTTTCAAATTAAATATTTAATTATATCTTCATAATTAATCTTTTCTAGGATGTCATTTTCAAGTGCTATATATTGCCGCCAATCCATTGAGCCTTTCTTGCATCATAGTACTCCCTCCGTTCTATAATATAAAATATTTTAGCTTTGTGAAGAAAAGTGTATCTAGACTCTTTTAGTGTATAAGTTCATTTAGATTTGGAGTGAACCTACACACTAAAAGTAGTCTAGATACGCTCATTTCACAAAGCTAAAACATCTTATAATTTGAAACGGGGGAGTAGAACGCAAATAAGATTTCAACAACATGAGTTTGGAAAAACCTCTTTCTGTCGATGCAGCTGTCACAGGAATGGTTAACAAAATTCTATAGTAGCACCGGAATCATATTTTCTACTTCCTCCGTTTTAAAATATAAGATATTTTAGATTTATGAAAGGAGCATATCTAGACCCTTTTAGTGTGTAGGTTCATTTAAGTTTGGAGTAAACCTACACAGTAAAAGGATCTAGCTACACTTCTTTCACAAAGCTAAAACATCTTATATTTTAAAACGGATGAAGTAGTACACATAATTATCCTGTTTTATAAGCAAAACAATAAGTATTTTGAATAGATTTAAAATACTACATAAATATAACTTGGCAATTCTGTAGATAAGTTAACAGAAGCTCTACAAACCTTGATCGAGGGCGTTGGGAGGCAAAGACGCCAAGTCGATATATTGGGCATAAGTCTTAAAATCGATCAGCTTGGGCGATTAGGCAAGGCGCTAGCGGATGTGTGTTGTTCTCTGCCGAAAATTTATCTGTTGATTGATTCAGTATTGAGATTAAACGGAGAGTACAATAGGCTCAGCCGAATTGGGATTAAACTCGATCAGAGGACCCTGTATTGTATTCGATCAAAGACCAACGAGCTAGAGCTGACGACTATTGGCAGGGGACCTCGCGCGAGTCACACGGAGGCGGTAAGTTACTCCGCCTCGCATCGGGAAGGAATGGGCCGGATTCTCGGGTTCGTTCTGGGCTTAAAATTGCACAGATAGATATTTTCTGTTTAAATTACTCACGGCCTTATATAAAACTAAGTACTCCCTTATTTTTCATTCAAAAAAATTCTCGAATTTTTGAAATAGATAGTATGAAATATGTACTACGTATACCAAAAATTCTAAGAATTTTTTGATGAAAAATGAGAGAATACTAGGCCACCTAGATAAACGTGCGCGCGGAGTAATTTGAAACAGAGGGAGTATATATAGGCTACGTACGGATAAACAGAGGCCCCCTGATTTTTGGGCCCTGTGCGGTCGCCCAATTCGCACAGGGCCTTGGACGGGCCTGGTTCTAGTCTTAACAGTTTTTTTTTGCGAGGGAAACGCTGGATATATTAAAGCAGGAAAATTACAGAAAGGAATCCAACAAAGATAGAAATTACAGAAAAGTCCTTCTGCAACCCGATGAGGACGACGACGAACTGGACGCATCGATGGCGCGCCGCCGCAACTTCTCCTCTGAAACCTTGGATTGGGAGAAGTCCCCAAGCGGACGGGAAGTCATCGAAACTCGAACTCCGGAGAGCCTCCATCCGCTGCCGACGACCGCATCGACCTACTCCAATACCAGCATCACCAGCTTCTTTGACCGGATCCACCGCCACGAGATCCGGGATGGGGACTGAAGCGCACGGTGGTCCCGAAGGACCGCGAGCGCTTAGAAGGGGGCACACCGCCATGGAACTCCACCGAGCTCCACCGCCGAGGAAGACGAGCACTACCTGCAAAACAACCAACCGCGCCACCGCCTCCATGACGCCGCCGGCCAGGATCCCTACAACTCCTACACTATATACACGCCGGAAACGGGGTTCCCCCATCCTCCCGCCGATGGAGCGGCCGACGGAGGAAGGGGGAACCGGCGATTCGCCGGCGGTGAGGTGGATCTGCGGGGGGAGTGAAAAATTCGCCCTCTTTACTGTAGCGGAGAGGGAGAGGCGTCCAAGGTAGCTCCCGTTAAGCTCTTAGTCTTAACAGTTAATAGATCCAAACTACACGTCCATCTAGAACCTGCATCTTATAGCTGGAAAAACAACTAAATTAAGGCGATGTGCAACGAACGAACAACTTTGCAATTTGACTTCCCGCAAAAAAAACTTTGTAATTTGACTATACGAATTGAGAATGTGAAGCCAAATGATATCAGTACGACGACCCTGTTATTGCTGTGCCGCGCGCTAGAAAAGAGGTTACTAGAACCTACGGGTGGACCTGCACCTAGTGCAGCCCAGACTCCAGCCCTGGGCTTGCGTGGCCCATCTCTAGGTCCGGCCCTACTAGAACCTTTCCTCACCCTCCCGCTGTCTAGATTCTATAGCGAGGTTATGCTATAAAGATCTCAAGCATCGAGTTCGGTGGCAGCAATCGTGAAGAAATACAGGTTCTTAGGTAAGAGTTGACTGCCATTGTTACTTAAATTTTCGATGCTTCCTACTCCTATCAGATCTTGTATTGGAACATAATTATAAGTAACACCCGACACAATCATTTGTCACCCTCCTCTCCAACCACTACAACACGACGAGACCTACAACAACACATAAGTCGCAACGGAGCCAACATGTGTATCTAAACACAACCTCCCCACGTCCCCACGCATCTGTCTACAATCCGCCCCCCCTCAGCACCCTGATCCCAACTCGCGATGTCTCTCTCTCCACCAGCCAACCCTAGCACTAGTACTCGTGAGAAAATGGGACGCCGCCACAGATCAAGCTGTCGACCAAGCTTCCTCTCCGGCTACCCTCGCCCGAGCCTCTTGGAGTCAGGTTGCTGTTGCTGCTGCTCGGAGACCACACGAGGCGGCGGGCACTGAATGGTGTGGCAACGCAGGTCCAAGAAGAAGGGGCAAGACGGAGCATAGTTGTCATGGCGGACCATGGTATATCCAAGAGTGACTTCTCTTTCGTTTCCCCTTTCAGATCCATATCTCATTTTCCATATGCTTGTCCAGCATCACCTGTTGATGGTCGGTGGTAACCGCGTAGGCATAGATGGGGATTTGGGGCTAGATCCCGGGGGCGGAGAGGGATGTCCGGATTCATCTCCGCATCTACCGCCGAGGAGGTCGCCGGCGGCGGCGACGCCAACCATCTCACGGCCATCATCACAGGTTCGGAACTGTCTGCCCCTGCTATTAGTGGTTCACAAGTGGATACCAGGAATAGCCATGACCTTGAAGGCCGAAATGAGCGAGGAAATTATTTAGTAAATGCAGTAACTCTCATCTCACTCACGCTAGTGCCAAATGTAGTCTGGTCTTCATGCGTACTGTTCTGACTAATTAATTAACTGATCAGAAAGAACCCAAAATGATTAGTATGGTTTATTTGCAACTGATAATCTGTACATATTTGGGTTAATGACCTATTTCGTCCTGCAGCTTTCAGAAACCGGACTTATTTCCTGAAGATTCAAAAGGAGAAGTAATTGAGGTTTACTTGAGCAGATTAGAAGAAATTTGTGTGTGAACTTCTATTGCCGTGCACCCTTGTCTTGGCTAGTGAACTTCTATTGCCGTGCAACTTCGGGGCTCCAACTTAATTAAGCTATTGGTATAACACGAAATCTTGGTGTAGAATCAGGGCTTATCTACCGTATGCCAATTGTGAAATTTGTTAACTAGACCATGTTAGCAATAATGGTACTCCCTCCGACCCAAATTAATTGATTTGGATTTGTCTAGATTCGGATATATCTAGACATGTTTTAGTGCTAAATACATTCGAATATAGGCAAATCCAAATCAATTAATTTGGATCGGAGGGAGTACCTTATTATTCCTAAATTATACCATTATGTGCCACTTGTAAGTTTCGTTAGGACCACCTTAATAATTTTCTGCATCATGTCATTATGTTGATGACAAAGAGTAGTTAAGTTTGCAACAACTACATGGTCAAAAGAGTGAACAATAAGAATGAATTTGTCCGCGGTAGCTCTCCTATTCTACACATTCAAGTTTATCCCTGGCTAGCCTGATTATATAGGTGCATTTCCCCTCGTTCTTATTTTCTTACTACTGTCTTTTCAGAAAATAAACAGTGAGAAGCACATAAATGCCACCGAAATGTATGTCACCATGCTAGTGATAGAAATCCATATCTTGAGTAGACCTCCCGTATTTGACTTGTACCTGGCTTAAGTTAACTTCAGTTTTTTTTGAAATGGAGTTAACTTCAGTTATGCAGGTAAAGTTAATTGGATCAACATCATAGTTGTGTACTCATGCTGAATAGCTGGATGTTTGTCTTGTAAACAAAGGGAGTGGAAGTCTATTTGTATCTTGGCTTGATTTGAGGCCACTAAAAACTACACTTTATCTGGAGGTAATTGCAAGTCATTGTGTCGATCTAGTTAATTAACAGGTTCTGATATGTTATTAAATGGACAGTTCAGATCTTTATCACAATTACTTTTTTCTGTAGGTATGATGGGTTATTTCAAATACACGTATAGCACACGCTAACTTGGGAGTTTGTATATTGCTACTGAGGTGTTCGAAAAAATTCCAAGCAACACGTGGATGTGAATTTAAAGGTATCATCAACAGAGGTGCACATTATGCTATTTTTTTTATTTTTCAATAGAATTTAAATGTACGTACATCATGAATTGCCTATGGAGATGATCTTATTATTGCTTAAATCATGTCCGTATTCATTTATCTAGGAAGAAACATGTAGACTGGTATATGATCAAACTATCCCATGTTCACGTGGTGGGTAGTAGAGTAAGCACATAGTCTAATTTCCTATAACCTTCCTATTACTTTTTGCTACATCAATTCTGAAATTGAACCTTTATTTTTTGCAGGACCAAAGTATCAAGAGCGCTCCCATATTTGGATTTCATCTGTGTGCACACAAGGCAGAACATTAGAACGAATAAATATAGGATTAGTTAGAATATCATAGTTTGAAGCAAGATTGTAAGATGGGTACTTGTAAGATAATTTTCATGTATGATATTTGTGATTGAGATAATCAATATTGAATTGTATCTTCATGCCATGTTCATATTTTGTAATTAGTGTACAGTGTCGTGCTTATATCTTATAAAGTAAAGATTCTCTTGCTGAGAAAAATAAGACATTTTTGAAGCGATCAAGCTACCCAATCCAGAAAATAATATATATTGTGAAATAAGAAAATAATATTTATTGTGAAATAAAACTATTCAGTCTGTATATGCTTGCAGCAACGAATACAATCGTTGTTTGACCTCCGCTGCTACTTTGCAACGCTTGAACCATTGCTTACCAACGCACATGTATCTATTGCATTGCATTCTAGCAACGCCCAAAAATGCAACGCATACTAAATCCGTTGGTAAATGTGCTAGCAACGCCAATATAGGAATTTAGATACAGATTCATGCGTTGTTGTAGGGGGGTGCTTGTTGTAGTGAACCTTTTTCTCTAGGAGCTACAGGAACACTTTGGGTTTTGGTTAACCTACCGATGCAGAAGTCGATATACACAATTTATAGGCACTTTATATGTTGGGGAACAATTTCCTACCAACTGCCCGTTTATTGATTTTACCCATCGACAACTGCATTGTTTTCTTTAGAAGCCATGAAAATACATAAGAGTAAGTTCAATAATATAGTCGGCTATTGGCTATAAGAATGTGACATGTCATGTATATCCAGCTTATAGTCTATACTTACAATAGTTACTTATAAAAGTCTATTTCTTATTGAATACGTGGCCCACATTTCACTCTCACAAGGTGTCTAGGAGCACGTGCTAGAGATGGCTCTTAACTTAGAGCCTGCTTAGAGCACGTACAATAAAGCCTAGTTAGAGCAACTCCAACACGTAAGCAAAAAGTGTATGGGTATAGGAGAAAGGAAGTATGGGTAAGGAAACATTGTCGGCTCGAACAGCTTACCATTTTTTGTCTAGGCAAAACACAACTGGGACCAAAACAATAAATAAATTTCAATATGGTACATCTTTTTACACCAAGGACCCTATACAAAAAAATAAAAAAAGCAATCAAGGACAGCCGCCGGCGGTGAACTGCACGCATGCTGCACCTTGGCCTCGCCGGAGCCGCTGCCTGCCCGCGTCGTTGCGTGCCTAGGCCTCGCCTGCGTCGCCGCTGATGCACGGTGGTCCGGATTGAGGCCGGAGCTCGACGAGAACTTGGTTGAGGCCGACGACTAGAGCTCGCAGGTGGGGGCACGGGATGGCTCGTGGTGCTCGCCTGCGGGGGCAGGTGGTGGAGCTCGCAGGTAGGGTGGAGGGGGAGCTATTTGCGGGCTTGGAAGAATCTTTGTCCCGGCAAATTGCAGCTGGTTGCGCGCCAATGGGGGTGGACATTGTGGCTCGCTCCGGGTCGATAGAAGGGGCGCTCGGGGGCGGTGGAGGCCGGCGGACTGGCGGAGGTGGAGGGGCGCAAAGTGGCAACGATGGGGGTGGTCGCCGTCGGCCAGAGAGACGACGGCGTGCGGAGCCATCCTCGCGTGGGTCGGGGGAAATTTCCGTGCGAGCAGTTGGAAGGCTCCCGCCTGGGTTTTCGCTGATGTGGCAAGAAATTGGTAAGATTTGCCTCTTACCCAAAATTTGTGTCCATCTACCCATATATGGGTAGGAGGTGAAAAAAATGGGTGATCATCCAAAATTTTCTGGTGGGGGACCACTTATGGATAAGCTGTTGGAGAAATTTTTTACCCCTCTTACCAAAAAAGTAGTTATTGTCCCTCTTACCCATATCTGTTGGAGTTGCTCTCAGCTGGCTATAACTATTACAATACTATTATTTTTCTTAGTTGGATGAGTGAGAAGATGAGAGAGAAGAGAAACGGGCTCTTAACTAATAAGCAATTCTAGCACGTGTTTCTAGGCACATTGTGAGTATGTGAAGTGCGCCATGTATCAATAAAATAGTACTATCTTATATCTAAGTATTGTATGTGTTGATTATTAGATTGACTCTAAGTGACGTGGCAACCGTATATAGCCAGTAGCGGGCTTTACTATTGAATTTGCTCTTACATTTTCAATCCTCCACCTCACCAAAATTATAATGTTTTATCTCTTATAGCCAGCTGACTGTATCCTATTGTACTTGCTCTAACCGTGGCTTACTTGCCAGGTTAACAATTTATGTCGGCTTTCCTTTTTTTTTCAAATTTTCCAGATTTTATGAAATTGTGCCAAGATATACGCTGGGCATGTCTCCAAGTTATTTGCCTAATCACATCTCATGTAAACCTGACATGTGTCTGGTTGCATTATTTGCAAAGGCCATAATCCTCTCTTTCCGCCATGGCCTTGTTTAAAAAGGAATATGGGTCTGGCTTGTAAATTTGGAGATAGTGATAATAAGGAAATAGGTCAAGATGGTTACGACAATAGTAACATTGCAGTAAAACGTAGCAAGATGTTCATTAAAAAGGGGTAAGATCATAAATAAAGGAAACATTAAAATATATCCTGCTTTTCAGGCTGTGTGTATATTGGTACGCAAAGGCCAGATGTAATACACACTTTATGTACTCTCTTCGGTCCATATTAATGTTCTCAACTTTGTTTAGATTCGAATAAATCTAGTTTGAATCATTAACTAGGTACATCCGAATTTAGATAGAGTTAAAAACAATAATATGGGCCGGAGGAAATAATAAAAACATCCATTTCAAAAAAAAAACCCTGTTTTCCAAAAATGTCACGGGAGAAGATCTGGCATGTAAAATGGACAACCAGCAATAGCTACACTCAGAATGAAATTAATGATCCAGTGACCAAGAAACATCCATTCCGGTGCAACAAGAACCATGTAATATGTATGGAAATTTCATAGCTACTACCAGCCCTTTGTCGAGAGGGAAAAAACACATACCCGCAGGCCCACTTGTCAGTGACGCATCACCGACTGACACATGAACAGAATCAGAGATTGCGATGTGATATCTAGAGGAAGCTAAGCTACTACGGCCGGCAAGGCGAGGGTCCCATCGGCTTCCAAAGCAAGCGGCTCCAAATCAAGCATGTCACGTTTTTTTTATTTTTTTTTAGAGCACGTTCCGGAACCAGCTCCCCACGCATGGTCCTACAAAAGCGGGGTAGCTGATTTGCTTTCTGGCCCGCAAAGAAGAACGGAGAGCACAACTAAAATGTTAATCTGATGTACTCTTCCGCAAGAGGCTTTCAGTACAATTTATTTCCTATATATAAGTACAGACGTCAATGTACATATACCAAAAAAATCCCTTTTAACGAAATTATACGAAAAACCTTGTACGTAAATATAATTAATGACCTTGATGAGAACTATTCATATATGTCACAATATTAGCAATTGTATTTTTCCAAATAAAATAAAATATAAATAACACAAAAAAGGAAAAAAAAACAAAGAAGAAAAAATGAAACAAATAAGGAAGCAATAGGGATAGTTCAAGATAATAGTTTATACTTTAAGAAATCCAATTGGGCTCAAGGCTGCAAATGAAACCTCTTGAATTTAGAAAACGTAAGTTACATAGGGGGCTCATTCTTTCTCGGAGAACCAAAAAAAACAGTGATAGGAGGAACTAGATTTTTTTTAATATAGTAGAAGCGGGTCGGCGTGAGAATTACGAAAAATCTTCCCTGGCAGGAATTGAACTCCGGTCACTAGGACGCGCCAACTGCAACCCAACCACTAGGCTACTGTCCCGTTCTCTTTCTCCGAGAACTAATGAGGTGAAGAAATGTGCATGACTAGCCTGCGGTGGCCTATATTTGCAGCTTGGAGAGGTCAGTAGGAATAATTGCCCGATCGATGACCCCGGGGTTACTCTCCTCTTGTCATGGATATTGGTCTTCATGTTTTAGAGGACTAAATGGTATACTTACTACTCCCTCCGATCCATATTAATTATCGCAGAATCGGATGTATCTAGACATATTTTAGTGCGAGATACATCCATTTTAGCGACAATTAATATGAATCGGAGGTCTATTTAAAAAAGAATCACACATTTATCTAGTTTCATATCACTAGTAGAAAAATTAGCTTTCGTTCGGAGCGGCCCAGAGCATTAGTCCCGGTTCCACCACGAATCGGGACTAATACTCGCATTTGTCCTGGTTCGAGCGTCCCGAGCGGCGCACGGGGGCCGGGGGCCATACGTCCCGGTTCGTAAGGGACTATTCGTCCCTATTGGTATTACGAACCATGACTAAAGGTCGTGCGCCAGACACGTGGCCTACCGCACACCTTTAGTCCCGGTTCGTAATACTAACCGGGACGAATAATCCGCCTATAAATGCACCGCCCCAGCCAACCCTCCCTCTGTTTTTCTCTTGGTGGAAGGAGTGAGGTGTGTGTGCTAGTTTTTTTCCCTATGCACATTAGGTGTTCGACCAAATGTCTGAGAGAATGATACCATTTGATTTCACATAAAATAAAAATAATATGAGGTACCCGAGCCACACTTAAGTCTTTCTCCTCTTTCTTTCCTTCTCGATCAAGGTTAGCAACCTTATCCTTTCATCTGTCATTGATATAATAATGCATGTGTCGACGTAAAGTGGTAGTCTCACTATTCATGATGTTCTATAATGATGTAGATGAACCGGCGGGGATGGATGTACGGTGACCGATGTGAATCCGTGTACATTCAAGGCGTGGATAAATCATATTTTGTTAACAAAGCTTTTCGTTCTTCGAGGATAAGATCTCTATGAATGTATATCCACATGTTTCTTGTATCAAGATAGATAGATCTTGGTGCTTATCGTAGGAATTTTTTGTTTTCTATGTTGCGAACCCAACAGTGGTATCAGATTCTGATCTATGCGTAGATGGTTTGCACGGGTAGAACACATATGAATATATGGACGATGATGATCATGTTATTCTGTCCTTTATGTATCTTGGATATTGATGACATAGTGGGTTGAAGCGGGCCCGAACTAACTTTACATGTCCCCACATATGAGACCTGTTCCATGCTTGACCTATTACATGCTGCCTAACTTAAAATCAAAATGGCCAGTCTACGCATAGATTCCCCTTTAATATCCTAAAATATTCTTCCCACCTACAACTTCACCCATGGTACTATAAATATGCCCCTATGGCTCAGATATAAGATTTAAGATTGATGATAAATTAGAGATAGCTATGCTTCTTTCCCCTTGTGTGGAACTCACGTGGAGATGATTTGAGATTTTCACATAGCTACTCTTTCCTCTTGTAGATTCTACTATGCACGTAATTTTCACTATCAAGGTTCTAGTAGTTTCAACTTCCTTCGTGTTCTATTGGTTGCTATTCTTCCTTGCTGAGATTTTATTGGATCGGTGGACCGATCCCTAATTACGAAAGAATTGATTTCAATTAGAGTGGGTGTTGGCTTGTCTCTCGAGTTTAGGAGATTGCTACGTTGGGGTTTTATTGTCGGGATCGATTCTACAGGTTTGCATCCCTATTTATCTCCACGCGCGTGTGTATTCTTCGCCGTGTTTTCTCGTATTCCTCCTTTCCCCTCGAATCCCACAACGGGTGTGGATCCCGCGCCAAGGACGAGGAAGATCCTCCAGGACGACCTATGGCAGGAGGAAGAGCTAGCACCACAGCGTGGTCGAAGAGGTTCACCATTCGACCATCATAAGCAGAGGCAAGATAACCATGTCTAATGTGCGATCTATGCTGATTAACAGCGAAAACACGAGCCAAAGATTCCTATCTCCAACGTCCAGTACTAGCACCCCCTCGCAGATCCCCTCTTCTCCCTTGCCACCGAAGCCGGTCGAGAAGAAGGTGATTGCATGAAGACCAGGGAACTATAGATAGAAACGCTTATTGAGGACGCTCACCTCGAACTTCTCTTATCCATCCCTCCTCATTACAAGCACAATAGAGGAGACAATCGAACACAGCTTGGCACCCTGCGACATCACGAACTCGTACGAGTTTGGAGCCTTTTTTTGGAAAAGAGTATATATTAATATCGTGGAGATATCAATTACACCCAGCCTCTGCAACAACGCATGCCCTAGAGGCCTTACAGATGCACACCTCCTAGAACAAGGACGAAGAATTACAAAGAAAGTCTCCCTACAGAGAACTATTCCTCAAAGCAATGACACTAACACCACTAGAACAACACAAGTAGTCTAACCACTCCAATAGCAATGCCTTCAAGAAGGAAACAGTGCACAAGCGTAGTCGTTGCCCGATCAAAGATCATAGGTTTTCACCCTAGAGAAAGTCTTCGCTCGCAAAACAATGCCTTCAACAAGGTCATTGCAAGGCACAACCAATTAAGGTCAGAACTTGGATTTTCACCCTGCAAGATAAGACTAGAAACTCCTCCTGTGTTGTCCCCCCCCCACAAACAGTCACTGCCGCGAGTCACAGATCATGCAGCCAGTTCCTCGTCGCCTCGAAGATTCAAATCACCATTGTTGCCCTCATGTTCCTGCTTTCCTAACATTATCCGCATCTGACTTCACCATGCATCGTCGAAGACATGAAACATGATGGTAACAAACAGTGGAGCTTCGCAGCGTTCCCACTGAAACCAAACGGCTAGAAAAACATGGGTACGCATGACCGAGTACCTTCCGATCCAGCAATCTCCAAGCATAATGCGCCCATGGGAGTTCGCCGGTGGAGCCTTCCGGAACCCGCCTCTCTAGGCTAGATCAATGAGAGCAAGCAACAAGCAGATCTTTATCTTCACACTGAAGGAACCCTAGGACCGTCCGCCATTATTGGACAGAGCAACAACCCCCCACGCCCTGCCGGTCTGGGCCCGAGCAAGAAGCATCGTGCCGCCTCCCCACGCACCTTCAGGCAACCAAAAGGCCGCGTCGATGGTGGATCTAGGCGGAAGCCTAGACCTACGACCACAGCCGCCACACCTTGCGCCAAAACCCGATTGGAAAGCCGCCGCCGCAACAAGATCCGGGCATCGGCCTAGCCACCGCAAGCAGCCGATCTCCATGATTGGATCTTGCGTCTGACGGCAGCCACCGCCGCCACAGGACCAGGGGCGCCGCTCGGCTGTCGCGCGTAGCCAAAGAACCAGCGTCGACCCCAACCACCACTGGTGAAACAGCCACCGCTCTCTCCCGCCCCTTCGATTGCCCGGGCCGCCATCAAGGCGGCAACAGCGGAGGGGTATAGACCAATGAGGGGAAGGTGTTGGCGATGAGTGGGGATCCCCCGGCGGTGCCCTGGGGTGCGCCGCGGGAGGGGGAGATGTTCTGTTCAGATAGAGTTGGGGTTCTGTTCCTTCTTTTCAGGTACCCGAGTTTTTGGAACCTTATTGGTAGAGATCCTCGAGTTCTCCTCCTACCGCTTGTGGTCACGCCACAAGAGCAGTGCTAGTGCTAAGAAGAAGAAGAACCACATGCCGCACAGATCCGACTACCGAGATCTAGCACCCTACTCCCATACTCCACGGAGGACCAAACCCTAAACCTAGTATATACACTACCTACGTCAGCGCCTCGCCTCAGCCTCTCCCCGGCGGCATCGCCACCAGAAAGGGCATTGGTCTAGCCTAGAACAGAGAGGAGAGGGCTCTTAGGTACTATGGAGAGGAGAGAAAAAGAAAAAGGGGCTCTCTTTGGATTGTTAGTGTGGATACCGAGATGATAAGAAAAATAGGGCAACATGGTTACGACGTCGTAACATTTCGGTATAACCATAGCAACTAGATGTTCATTAAAATTTGTTTAGATGTGAAATTCATAAATAAATGAAACATCGAAATATACTCCACACGCGCTTTCAAAAAATGACAGATTGCGATGACATTTGAAATGGAGAAAGAGCAATATGTACAGTGGATTGAAACTAAAGATCCAGTGACCAAGGAAAATCCGTTCCAGTGCAACACGGACCATGTACGGAAATTTCATAGCTGTACCATCTCTTTGTGGCTTTGTGGAGAGGGAAATAAAAAACCCCTACCAGCTTGTACAGGCCCTGCCTGTCAGTGGCGCAGCACGGAATGCTAGGAACAGAATCAAAGATTGCGACGTGATATCTAGAGGAAGCTACTACGGCCGGCAGCGCGAGAGTGCAGCTTAGGGGGCCCCATGGTGTTCCAAAGCGAGCTGGTCGAAATGAAGCATGTCACGTTCCGGAACCAGCTTCCCACGCATGGTCCTACGAAAGCGGGGCAGCTGGTGTTGCTTTGAGGCCCGCAAAGAAGAGCAAAGCCATGGCGAAGAAGCAAAGCGTCCGAACATCAATGGTGAAGCGCTAAAGAGGAGGAGGAGAATGTGGATCACAGATTCCCAGCATCCCCTTCCGTTCCAAGCCTCGTCAAAAGGCGCGTTTAGGTGCCCCATTAGACACGCACAATTACCTAAAGAGAGAAAAAGACATTGCACTTGTGCGTGCGCTCCAGTGCTATGCTATTCCCTTTGCGTAAGATCATTCGTCTCACCTTGGCAGTGTCACTATCATCATGCAGCTCTGCCCTCTTCTCCCTCCTTCTCCTACCTTCGCTTTTCCTCTACGTCGTACATATAGAGGCGCCCTCTGCTTCTGCTACGTTATTCTATTCCCTTCTCTTCTCTTCCCTGTGGATTTGAAAAATACAAGTATATAACGTTGCTGGTGTCATAGAGGAGCAGAGGGGAGAAGAAAGCTGAGAGGCAGAGGAGAGGATCACTCTCTCTCTATATGGGAAGACGGCCGGATAGGTCGGCAGGGGCATTGGCGTCTTGCAGGACTACTCCGGTGGGCGTCATCTTCCTAGTGTGCGCTTTGCTTCTGGTGGTTATGGTGGCAACGACGAGCGGTGTTGGTTTCGTCGCCGCGGCATCATCTGGCGGAAGAACGACCACGACGACCACGAGAAGCTCCCGGGGGCCGTACTCCGGCGGCGGACATGCCGGCGAGGACCCCTACCAGAGCAGCAAGAGGAGAATTCCCAAGGGGCCTGACCCTATCCACAACAGGTAACCTTGATCGCTTCATGTTCTACACACGCACCAGCATGCAACATGCATGCACCTGTCATTTTACTTGACATCCAACATGCATTCTGCCTCTCTCTACCTCATGCTTTTTCTTTGGCAAAGCTTACAATTTTTCGACACGTTTTATCAAGAAGAGGAAAATAGCTTTTGCATCACAAAAATCGAAAGTTCCATCTAGTGCCTCTTGCTCTTGCTAACATGGATGGAGTAAATGTTTTATAGTACTAGTTAACTCAACAAATGGTACGCCCCTGAAATACTCTGCTCCTCTCTTCTTCTGCTAGTTGCCAGTTTCTCATGCAATCTATCTATGCCTTCAAAATATTCCACAAAAACTACCGTCGTTGGTGGTTGTTAGGCATAACCAACTAGTAAATAGTTTTTTTTCTTCCTCCTTATCCTTAATTGAAGGCCTGCCCCACAGACCCACATGACACCTGATAAAACTCCTAGTTAATTCTTCAATCAGTCAAAGAGTTGTCGTTACGCTTTCGCATTGGGCAGGAAGAATAAAAAGAACAAAAAAGCAAGCGTACCTCTGAGCTAAGCAAATCATTCCTCAAGTCACTTTACTGACAAGAAGTGTATCGGTGCTCTACCTGTATCATCAGAGACACCTAAGATTCCATTGCTAGAAACTTATCTCTCTGCTTTTCATGGTTTTACCTAGTCCAAGCAGAGATTCAGTATCACACCAAAATGATTGGACAATGTGGTATTAGAACTGGCACAATCAGAAAGCAACTAAATGTGTTCGGTAGGTCTGACAGCTTAATGTAAGAGAGAGCCATAGCTAATCAGCAGATTATCCCCTTTTCAAAAACAAAACAAAAACTAATCAACAGATAAACATTAGGTTCACACCAGCACTCTACACTCACCATGGTTGCCACCTCCAAACTAACAGAACTGTACTTTCAGGCGTGCGGGGAAGACGACCATTGCACCACGCCGGAGAGACTAGCCCCCGCGGGACGACCATCCACCGGCGCCATTCTCGTCTTCCTCCATTGACCGTTCAAATTAGGAAGGAGGACGCGTTATAAGATGAGATCCATGGCTACCTGGAACAGGGTGGCGAGATGAGTACTCCTTCAATGTGGATTTTGGTGGTGGGGGTAATGTACAAAAGTTGAAATCTTCCCTCGCGAGAAATCTGTCATTTTTTTGACCGAGGTTGATCAATCAATCTACCTTTCGCATATTCTTCCGCGATTTCGTTTGAATCTATGGTGATTTTGACCAAAGGTTTCTCTTTTGTTGTGTGTGTGTATTTATCCGAGTTGGTTGTCCTTGCTCTGAGCATGATGCTGCATATAATTAGCACTGCTCTGCTGTGTCAGTAAGTTATCTCACTTGTGAGCTCACCATATACATTTCACCGATGAGTAGTACTTATATGTAAATCATGTTTTGAGGATTGCAATATCCACGCATTAAATATTCGATCAAGGATCTGTAAATTGCATGGCACGTATTCATATTTTATTAAATTTCGATCCATCCATGACATGGCCGCGTGGCAGACTGAATCTTCTTAACCTGTAAAGCAAAAGGGCGTATGACACGAGAGGGATAAAGAAGTAAAGCTAAGCATCGATGCGCATGGCTCGCGTGTGCTAGCGTGAGACTGGCGCTTTTCCTTTTACTTCTTTTGCTGCAACCGTGTATTTTGGAGCAATCGAGGAGCGAAAGAAGAAAACAATAGTTCTTTTTTTTGGGGGGTAGTAGGAACATCATATCGAGCTGAGGCACTTGAAAGTTATCAAATTTATTAAAGAGAAGTGAATATAACTTGTCTATCTGTAGAATTTGATGCAGACGTATGATCAGTTGGGAGGGCTTATATGTGAAAAAAGAAGAAAAAGAAAATTCCACGGGCCCACCACTAAATTTTCGTGGCAATTTGGGTTCTCTATTGCGCCAAAGACCTTAGAGCATCTCTAACAGACCCTTTAAATCCCGTGGAACCTTAAAATAACCTCCGGTTTAAGCCTATACATTCAAGGGTTGACCAAAAAATTCGCGACCCAACCTATACATACAAGGGTTGAACAGCTGACCCGCTGATGCCCTATATCCCACGGAAACCCTTGACGCGAGTGACGTTTCAGCCCGCGTTGCCCCTGTCTGTAGCCAAGCTCTGCCATTGCCGCTATCGCTCGCCGCCTTTGATTCTGGCCGCCCCTCGTCCATTTGAGCCCGCCGGTTAGTTTCCCACTTCCACGCTCCCATTCCCCATTGGTATGAGCTCGACGGTGGGGGGTTACCAGCATCCTGTCCATGGCGGATTTGGGCGATCTCGTGAATGCCATGGATCCCGCGGCAAATTTGGCCACGCTGTCGATTTTGGTGGCACGAAGGAGAGCACGCGGGAGTGCAAGACACCACCCCTGCCATAGATTACATGTGCCACCACAAATCGATCGCGCACCCACAAATTTTACTATGTCGACATGGTATGGTTTCTTCGATTTCTTTAGGGATTATGCATGCTCCGGTAGATTGTACCAATATTGCAGTCGATTTGATTTTCGTGCGCATTGTAGAAGAGTTCGAGTATGAGTTCGAGCGTGCAATTATTTTTCGAGGACATGTCTTCGAGGGACGATTACGCCTGTGTCCAGAGTGGCATGCTCTAGGCCATAGAGGCTGAACTAAAAAAGCGCTTTGAGGAAATGATTGATTACGAGATAACCACTGATCTTAAGGCTATCTTTTCACCTCAAACCAAGGCCGAGAGGTATGGAGACTCGGAATTGTTCTTCTCGGCCAATATGGAAGAGCATAGCAGTGTGAGCGAGCACATAGTCAAGATGTCTGGCTACGTTCAGCGCCTAAAATCCTTGGAATGCAAAATACTGGAAGAGCTAGTGATTGATAGGGTTCTGCAATCATTGCCCCTAGCTACAAAGCATTCGTCCTGAACTACAACGTCTAGGGGATGACCCAAATTATGTCTGAGTTATTCTCTATGCTCAAGACTGCTGAGGTGGAAATAAAAAAGTAGCACACTGTATTGATGGTCAATAAGACCGTCAATTTCAAGAAGCCCAACAAGAAGGGTAAGGGCAAGAGGTGCAAACAAAAGAAGGACGGCAAGCATGTTGTCGGTTCCTCCAAGGCTCCCAATACCGGACCCAAGCCTGACGTCACGTGCTTCTACTGCAAGGGGGGGCGGTCACTGGATGCGCAACTTCTCCAAGTACTTGGAAGATAAGAAGGCCGACAAGATTGTCGCAAATGTCAAAGTTATAGGAGGGGCTTGGTGAAGGACGATGTGACGATGCATGTTTGAACAACTGAAAAGTTGATGTGGTGGTTGTCGGCACTCTCCCTCTGCATCTACCGTCGGGATTAATTTTAGTATTGAATAAATTATACTTTGTATCTGCGTTAAGCATGAATATTTTGAGTGGGTATTGCTTGCTGCAAGAGTGTTATTCACTTAAGTCAGAAACGAGTGGTTGTTATATTTATATGAATGATGTATTTTATGCTCATGTGTCGGAAAGTAATAGTTTTTTCTCATTAAATCTCGATATGAATGCTGACTTAGTGATAATAATTCCATATATATGTGGCATTGCCATGTGGGTCACATCGGTGTTAAACGCATAAAGAAGTTCCATTCTGATGGACCTTTGGATTCGCTAGATTTTGAATCTCTCGAGATATGCGAACCGTGTCATATGGGCACGGTGACCAAGACACCATTCTCCGTCATGATGGAGCGGACAACAAACTTATTGGGAATCATATATATATATATATATATAGATGTATGTGGACCAATGAGCGACTCAATGCACAATGGTTATCGTAACCTTCATTGATGATTTGAGTAAATATGGGTATATCTACTTAAAAACACAAGTCTGAAACTTGTGAACAATTCAAAGAGTTTCATAGTGAAGTTGAATCTCAACTCAACACGAAAATCAAGAACCTTCGATCCGATCGAGGAGACGGGCATTTGAGTTATGAGTTTGGCATGCATCTCAAGACTTGTGGCATCGTACTATAACTTACACTATCTAGAACACCACATTGTAATGGTGTGTCAGAACGACATAATCACACTTTACTGGATAGTGTGTGGTCTATGATATCTCTTACCGACTTGTCTGTAACATTCTAGGGATATGCATTAGCAACATGTGCATTCATTTTAAATAGGACGCCATCCAAGTATGTGGGAACAACGCCGTATGAGATATGGTATGGCACGAAGCCAAAGTTTCCATTCCTGAAAATTTGGGGTTGTGAGGCTTATGTTAAGAAACTACAACCCAACAAACTCGGAACGGAAGCAGAAAAGGTCACTTCGTTGCTAACTAATGCAACGATAAACCATGTGACTTGATCGTGCCAAAATACTTATATGGTTAAGCATGTCCATCATGTCATTCGCTAATGTCATCACCTCATTGTTAACTGGCATAAATGCTCCATGATCAGGAAATCTTGATCATCGGTTGCCCAATGAACTAGTTGTAGAGAGGCTAATAGGGACTTGGTTTGTTAATATACCACATCTGTATCAATGTTTCCGCTTAATATAGTTATAGCACGATATAAAACTATTATGAACTAAACGAGATATGATAATTAACACATTTATTATTTGCCTCTAGGGCATATCTCCTTCAGGCGGTAGTGATGGTGTCGTCAAAGTTGTCCATCAAATCTAGAAATTAGGGTTACATCTAGTTTATTTAAATGTAATCTACCATATTTTTTAATCCCCAGCATGTTTTATTGAAATTTGTGCCGTATTCTAACGATATATCGTTGTTTAAATCTCGTGCCATATTTATTTTTTGTTCGACTACGTAGAATGGGAAAATAACCCTGCTGCCACTATTTCCGTTTTGATCACGTTCCAAACTAGGGTGCGCCCCTTACATGCCGTCAGTAATTATATCGACTATGTTCATAGTGGTAACGTCCCGTTATGCCCGTTACCGGGGGCGTGGGCATTGTACGGCCGCGGGGAACAGTTATCAGTGGTGCCATTTTAGGGGCACACAAATTTAACATCCCCGATTGACTTTTCCGGGTGTCGGTAGTGAGCCTATCCCTACTAGTGTACCCATGACATATGTGCATGTGCCCTTTTCGTTATCGAAGCGTTGATAACAATATAAAACACCCTGCATCGCCGCTACATGCTTGTCCACCCCCCTTTTCGCTAATCTCGTGAAGACCCTAGCCCCACTTCCCGTGACACGCGTTCCCAATCTAGCGATGAAGGTTACAAAGGAGGTTCGAAGCGACACGAAAGATCAATGGACATACGACCTCAATGATGCCATCACCGAGCCAAGAGAACCACGGAAGGAGGAGAATATCATTTTGCGGCCTGAAAGTTGAGGTGTCCAGGCAACGCGGTACCCGAGTTTCCTGATATCATCCGCGATGACTATAGTTGGCGTGCCAAATACTCAGAGAGTCTTTTTCGGCACGAATTCAACTTTATGTTTCAATACAAAAAATCAGGCTAACGGCCGTCAAGTTGGGCCCCCCTGTCAGTTCTCGCCGTTATGTCGCTCATATCGCTCCCGTCGCTTAGGTGTCAATTAAGCTTGCAGCGTTGGCGCCTGCATCTATTACGCGTCTTCTTCTTCCCCGGAGCGGCAATCTGTGGGGCGTCGCAGCCATGGCGCGGAGCTAGGACGTCGACGAACCTGCTTGTTCCAGCTCTCCTCCCTGTAGGCTTGCAGCGTTGGCTCCTCCATTACTCGTCTTCTTCCCCGGAGCGGCAATTTGTGGTCGCGGCCATGGCGCAGAGCTGGAAAGTGACGAAGCTGCTCGGCCCCGCTCTCCTCCCCATCCCGAGTCAGAGCTCGCCCTCACCGTGGACGCACCCATGGCACGGTCAGGGACGAGAATTGGTTCCCGGTGAGATCTATCACCCTGTCGACCATGCTCGGTTCTGTTTTCCTCCTCTAGAATCCGAGCTCGCCGTCGCCGTGGTTGCACCCACACCAATTCTGCCACCTCTGTTGAGGTCTCTGTGGTAGCTCAAGTTCTGGGGCTCTCCAGGTTCTTCCATGTTGGGCCTGTAAGTGTTGTTGTATGTTAAACTAGCAAATCTCGTTTGTTGAAATCTCTTGGGCTGTACCAACTTCATTGTGTTTAATTATAAAAGACAAAATATAAATGACTTCTCTCAATTCCTCGCATAGAAAAATGCACAGCTAATTTCATATTCTCGCAGGAACTGGCGCCACTTGTTGAACCAGCAGCACTGCCACGATCTCCACGTAACCACGGTGAGTTCTCGAACCGAAAGTTGCAGTTACCACGTTTCTTCTGTAGTCATTCCTCTTCCTCAGTCATTCCTCTGCAGTTTTTTCTGGGCGCTTCTTCTTCCTCTGTTCTGGAACCGTCAGTTCATCTTCTTCTTCCTCTCGAAGGAAGTTCCTTGCAGGCAGTTCCTTTCACCCATTTCCTTGCAGGCATGAACGATGGAAAACGCACAACAGAGACCCACTTGGTCCCTACCCATGGCACCACGACTTTGACAGTGGTGTACACAAATGACGAAGCGACTGTGGAGACAACTCTCGCCAGGTTTGAGTAATTGCTTGAGAAAGAGAAGCACAAGTTTGTGGGGCTAGACTTGGAGTACACCCGTGCAAATAAGCGAAAAAATCCTCCACGAGAGATCGCTGTCGTGCAAATCGCCATACATGAGGAGGTCCTCGTTTACCACTTCTGCAGGTATGTGAAATTTAAATTTGAGATCACCACTTCTGCATCCCTTGTTCCCTTACATCCCTAGAACCATCTAAGTGCAGGAGTAAACCAACTGAGATGCGTTGTCCGGCTCTGGTCGAGTTCTTGTGTAGGAAAGGGATAACTTTCACTAGCATGGATATCACAAATGACACACTTATGCTTTCTCGTGCGTTGATAAAAATCCCAGAGGGGCACCACATCGACATCCAAAATTTGTACAAGATCAAATCATACCCAGCGAAGGATGGCATGGGTGATTTGGCAGCGGAAATCATCTATAAATCCTATGAAAAACTGAAGAAATTGAAGCGACTCGATCACGACTACTGGGAGTGGAAGCCGATGAGCCAGGCGCGCCTCGAGTATGCAGCCAGAGACGCCTACATGGCGTACGAGTTGTACAGTAAGCTCATTACCATGAAAGATGGGATGGTTAAGGCGGGGGTTTTCGCGAGAGAGCTATGCCCTGGTTGCAAGCTAGCCCAGGAGAAGAAGCGCGAGGAGGACAGAACGCGGTTTCAGGACGAGCAGGGATCTTGGGATGGTGGCGACATCAAGCAGATGAAGGGGAAGCAAGTCAAGGACGACAACAAGTGGTGGTGATACATTATGTATTTGAACTAGATTTTAGTTTCTAGTTTATTATGTGTGTGATACATTTAGTTACTTCAATATAAAATTTGAACCAATTTAACTTGTTGATGTATTTCTTGACAATTATAATATAATCGAGCACTAGAAATATTTTGTAGTGTGCATGAGCATGATCAATAAATATAATTTAAGACTAGAAACTTTAAGGCACTCCATATAAAAGAGTAGATTAATATATAAGGTTCACCAGAGACACCATGGATATATTGTCTTACGTGCCACACACAGGTAATAATTAACTAGAACAAAATAAAAGCAGGGGCTACAGCAGGAGGCAGCGACAGCCTAGTCGATGGGATACAGGCCAGTCCTGACATACTTCCGGAGGAATTTGCCGTAGGCTGCGTGCCACGCCAAGGTAATCGGTCTATGGCTTCTGCCTCTGCCTCTAGCGACGCCCTCCGCATGCTGGATCATGCTGTTGAGGTCCACGTTGATTGATCTGCCACAGAATGGACAAAACAGTCTCCCCTACGGTGGAAACAGATTAGCCCACACCGTAACCGCCTCAGTACGTAGCGGCTCTTGTTGTCCCTGGATTCCTTGCTATCGTCCACTTCATCATCCTCCTCCTCTTGATTTTTAAGAACATAACTTAGAACTCGTACATATGATTGAATTGTATTACAACTCAAGAATTGACAACATGTATATGTAAGACAATATATCCGTGGATGTCAAAGATAAAGCATCTCAGCAATAGTTTGATCGGTTCGTATATCATTTCATCTCAACACAATGACAAATAATTGCATCAGATTGCGGCCTCATAAGTTTATTCAGGGACGGTGTGAGTGAACCAAGTAACAATTGCACAGCCTGTATTGTTGTTGTACATTGATCCAGGTTCACTAACTCGTCCCTAAAAAAACTGACACCAATGTGTCTGCCACTCTTTTGGGACAAATTTGAATCATTGGCCACAATAAGAAATTAAAATGTAATCGTACAAAACATTATCCAGGGATATACATAGTCAGGTACAAAAACAAGCCTAAATATTGTAATTATAAATAAAAAACCAAACAATTAATCCTCAAGTGCATGTTAAAAATACTTATGATCAAAACCATTCATATACATATACATCATACCAATCATTAAAAGATCAGAAACAATTCAAGGATCATATATGTAGTTCCACATGAGAATAAATCTAGAGCCTCATAATTTGTTTTTGAGATGGAGTAGGCGAACCAAAGTACCAACAGCACAACCTATATTGTTTGTGTGCATTGCTGCCTCAAGTTCACCAACCCATCCCTAAAACACGACACCATCATACGTGTCTCCCCTTGAACTCTTTTGGGGCAAATTTCAATCATCGGACTTGGTGACAAACTAAAATGTAATTCTTATACACTATGAATGCATGGAATAGATAATTTGAATATCATAGTTCTATGAATGTATAATAAAGATTGTGGCCTCATAAGTTTATTCAGGGACGGCGTGAGTGAACCAAGTAACAATTGCACAACCTATAGTGTTTTTGTATATTGCCCCAGGTTCACTAACTCGTCGTTGAAAAAATCTGACACCAATGTGTCTGCCTCTCTTTTAGGGAAAATTTGAATCATTGGTCACAATAAGAAATTAAAATATAATCGTACAAAACATAATTCAGGGATATACATAGTCAGGTACAAAAACAAGCCTAAATATTGTAATTATAAATAAAAAACCAAACAATTAATCTTCAGGTGCATGTTAAAAATACTTATGATCAAAACCATTCATATACATATGCATCATACCAATCATTAAAAGATCAGAAACAATTCAAGGATCATATAAGTAGTTCCATATGAGAATAAATCTAGGGCCTCAAAATTTGTTTCAGAGATAGAGTTGGGGAACCAAAGTACCAACAGCACAGCCTATATTGTTTGTGTGCATTGCTGCCTCAGGTTCACCAACCCATCCCTAAAACACGACACCATCATACGTGTCTCCACTTGAACTCTTTTGGGGCAAATTTTAATAATCGGCCTCGGTGACAAACTAAAATATAATTCTTATACACTATGAATGCATGGAATAGATAATTCAAATATCATAGTTCTATGAATGTAGAATAAAGATTGCAGCCTCATAAGTTTCTACAGAGATGGCGTAAGCGAACCAAGTAACAATTGCACAGTTTATATTGATCTTGTACATGGCCCCAGGTTCGCTCACTCATCCCTATAAAAATTTGACACCAATGTGTCTGCCTCTCTTTGGGGCAAATTTGAATCATTGGCCACAATAAGAAATTGAAATATAATCGTACCAAACAATATTCAGGGATATAAAAATGCATCATACAACGCATTCATAGATCAGAAACAATACAAATATTATATATTTAGGTTCCATATGAGAGAAAAAATTAGGGCCTCATTTTTTTCAGCGATGGAGTCAGAGAACCAAAATACCAACAACACAACCTATATTGTTTATGTGCATTGCTGCCTCAGGGCCACTAACCATCCCTAAGAAAACAAGACCATCAGATGCCCTTGCACTATTTTGGGGCAAAATTGAATCATTGGGCTCAGTAAGGAATAGAAATGTAATGTTATAGGCTTGCTGTGTATCAAAATCAACACTCAACTAGCAAACTCAACTAGATGGCAGATGAGCAGATTGGGGTTTTGTGACTAGACGGATTTGGGTTTTGTGACTAGATGACAGATGCATCAATCAACCGACCGAATCATATATATACTACCCTACTTCAAGAGCAAAAGAATTTGTACACGATTGAGCAAATCCTATGTATGAACAGTGAAAACTGCGGCTGCGACTAGAGAAGCTAGCAATGTAGTACCTCGGACTCCTCATCAGGGACCTCCTCCTCGAACTCATCATTCTCCGCGATTGCGTCGAAGATTTCTTGAACGACGATGGGGTCATCGATGTAGATCACCGGATTGCCTCCGCCTGTCGCCTGCTCCCCATCCAGATTTGCCGCTGGCACCACGACGTTGTTAGCCACCTGCTGCTCGGCGGCGACGGCTACTACTGGCTGCTCGGCGGTGATGGCTACCACCTGCTTCTCGGCGGCGACGGCTACCAACTGCTGCTTGGCGGCGACGGCTACCACCTGTTGCTCGGTGGCGACGGCTACTGGCTGGACGGATGAGTTCACACCCTCGACGGCACGGCGACGAGCGGCATTCATGCCCGGAGAAGACGCCTCCGTCTGCTTGGCGACGACCGAGCCATCTGCCGCTTCGCCTTCAACTTGCTTCACCTCCGGATCTTCTCCATGCGTACGCTTCATGGCACACCAAGGGAAGGAGGTAGTGCAAACGAGGGAGATTCGACGCGTGCGGTAGGTGTAGATTGGGGTCTTGGGACTAGACAGACTGGGGGGAAATGACACGAGCTCATGGAAGAAGAAGGTCGAGGGGGGTTATAAACATCGGACTGCTCGTAGTCCTTGAGTAGACACGTGTGGTGGGCGCGCGCGGGGGGGAGGGGGGGGGGGCTACCACGATCTCCACCCTTTTTTTTCGGTTCCCTTTTTTTTTGAAACAACCACGATCTCCACTTTAGAGATGCATTGAAAACACGCTCATGGCAGACCTCGATTCCACTGCATGCAAGTGGCACGGAACTAATTTCTAGCAACGTTAGATCTACTCGAGGGGGGCCCTTGACTCATGGAATTTACTAGCGGTAGCGCCCAGTTGGAAGTGAGATTGAGAGCGTTGCGTATAAATGGGATATGTCTGATTAAAATCAAGTGGCAATAAATTGCAGCGTCCCGTCGACAACCATGCACTCGATGACCCCGTTGCCCTGTGCATGAGTTGTAGTAGCAGTAGTAGGCTTTTCAGACTTGATTAAACTTGACATGACCACTCGACGACTTTTTCGATGGACGGCATAAGTGTTCCTTTCTGTAGAAGTCTTGTAGAGGGAGACGTCCGTGCTATCTCACGCTGTACTGTGAAGGGCACGAGGTGTGCAACGATCATTGTTGGATCGCACAGAATCAACGGTTGGTGCGCATGATCCGCGTGACAACCAATCAGGAAGTAGCAGACAGGGTGAGCACAGTTTTGGGCTTCTACGAAAGATAGAGAGGGGGGGGGGTGGGCAAAACTAAGTAGTACCACATAAAACCAAGGGCAAAACTGAGTAGTATAAAAATGGAACGTGTCTTGTACAATTAAATACATCGTGGAATACATCAAATTATGCCAAGATAGATCCACTAGAGTTCATTGGATGTGTGTTCTTCTCATAAACCACGCATGGATCCACCAGTGGCATTGCATGTCCGTTCCTCTAAACAAACCATATAAGGATCCACCAGTGTCATTACATGTCTGTTCTTTTCATGAACCACATAAGGATCTACCAGTGTCATTGCATGTATGTTCTTTTCATGAACCACACCCAGTGTCATTGCATGTGTGTTACTTCCATAAACCACATATGGATCCACCTAGTGTGATTACATGTTTGTTCCTTCCATAAACCACATAAGGATCCACCAGTGTCATTGCACATTCTTTTCATGAACCACTCCTAGTGTCAGTGCATGTCTGTTCTTTTCATGAACCACACCCAGTGTCACTGCATGTCAGTTCTTTTCATGACCCACATAAGGATCCACCGGTGTCATTGGATGTGCGTTCTTCTCATGAACCTTCTTCTTCCATGAGCTCGTGTCATTTCCCCCCACCTAGAGTCATTGGATGTGTTTTCTTCTCATGAACCACACGTGGATCCACCGGTATCATTGCATGTCTGTTCCTCTAAACAAACCACATAAGGATCCACCAGTGTCATTGCGTGTATGCTCTTCTCATGAACAAAACCTAGTGTCATTGCATGTGTGTTCTTCTAAAAAAAACACATAAGGATCCACCAGTGTCATTACCTGTCTGTTCTTTTCATGAACCACATAAGGATCCACCAGTGTCATTGCATGTCTATTCTTTTTATGAATCATAGCTAGAGTCATTGCATGTCTTTTACTTCCATAAACCACATATGGATCCACCTAGTGTGATTGCAAGTTTGTTCCTCTAAACAAACCACATAAGGATCCACCAGTGTCATTGCGTGTCTGTTCTTTTCATGAACCACACCCAGTGTCATTGCATGTGTGTTCTTCTAAATAAACCACATAAGGATCCACCAGTGTCATTGCCTATATGTTCTTTTCATGAACCACACCCAGTGTCATTGCATGTGTGTTACTCTAAACAAACCACATAAGTCATTGCATGTCTGTTCTTTTCATGAACCACACCCGGTGTCATTGCATGTCTGTTCTTTTCATGAACCACGGATAGAGTCATTGCATGTCTGTTCCTCTAAACAAACCACATAAGGATCCACCAGTGTCATTGCATGTCTGTTCTTTTCATGAACAGCATAAGGATCTACCAGTGTCATTGCATGTCTATTCTTTTCATGAACCACACCCAGTGTCATTGCATGTGTGTTACTTCCATAAACCACATGTGGATTCACCGGTGTCATTGCATGTCTGTTCGTCTAAACAAAGCACATAAGGATCCACCAGTGTCATTGCCAGTCTGTTCTTCTCATGAACCACATAAGGATGGGCCCACCAGTGTCATTGCATGTCTGTTCTTTTCATGAACCACACCCAGTGTCAGTGCATGTCTGTTCTATTCATGAACCACACCCAGTTTCACTGCATGTCTGTTCTTTCATGAACCACATAAGGATCTACCAGTGTCATTGCATGTCTTTTACTTCCATAAACCACATGTGGATCCACCAGTGTCACTGCATGTCTGTTCCTCTAAACAAACCATATAAGGATCCACCAATGTCATTGCGTGTGTGTTCTTCTCATGAACCACACCTAGTGTCATTGCATGTGTGTTCCTCTAAAAAAACCACATAAGGATCCACCAGTGTCATTGCCTGTCTGTTCTTTTCATGAACCACATAAGGATCCAGTAGTGTCATTGCATGTCTATTCTTTTCATGAATCGCAGCTAGAGTCATTGCATGTCTATTACTTCCATAAACCACATATGGATCCACCTAGTGTGATTTCATGTCTGTTCCTCTAAACAAACCATATAAGGATCCACCAGTGTCATTGCGTGTCTGTTCTTTTCATGAACCACACCCAGTGTCATTGCATGCGTGTTCTTCTAAACAAACCACATAAGGATCCACCAGTGTTATTGCCTATATGTTCTTTTCATGAACCACACATAGTATCATTGCATGTGTGTTATTCTAAAAAACCACATAAGTCATTGCATGTCTGTTCTTTTCATGAACCACACCCGGTGTCATTGCATGTCTATTCTTTTCATGAACCACGGCTAGAGTCATTGCATGTATGTTCCTCTAAACAAACCACATAAGGATCCAGCAGTGCCATTGCATGTCTGTTCTTTTCATGAACCACATAAGGATCTACCAGTGTCATTGCATGTCTGTTCTTTTCATGAACCACACCTAGTGTCATTGCATGTGTGTTACTTCCATAAACCACATGTGCATCCACCGGTGTCATTGCATGTCTGTTCCTCTAAACAAACCACATAAGGATCCACTAGTGTCACTGCCTTTCTGTTCTTCTCATGAACCACATAAGGATGCGCCACCAAAGTGTCATTGCATGTCTGTTTTTTCATGAACCACACTCGTTGTCATGCATGTCTGTTTCTATTCATGAACCACACCTTTTCACTGCATGTCTGTTCTTTTCATGAACCACATAAGGATCTACCAGTGTCATTGCATGTCTTTTACTTCCATAAACCACATGTGGATCCACGGTGTCATTGCATGTCCTGTTCCTCTAAACAAACCACATAAGGATCCACAGTGTCATTGCGTGTGTGTTCTTCTCATGAACCACACCCGGTGTCATTGCATGTGTTCTTCTAAACAAACCACATAAGGATCCACCAAAGTGTCATTGCACTGCTCATATTTTCATGAACCACATAAGGATCCACCAGTGTCATTGCATGTCTGTTCTTTTCATGAATCACAGCTAGAGTCATTGCATGTCTTTTACTTCCATAAACCACATATGGATCGACCTAGTGTGATTGCATGTCTGTTCCTCTAAACAAACCACATAAGGATCCACCAGTGTCATTGCGTGTCTGTTCTTTTCATGAACTACACCCAGTGTCATTGCATGCGTGTTCTTCTAAATAAACCACATAAGGATCCACCAGTGTCATTACCTATATGTTCTTTTCATGAACCACACCTAGTGTCATTGCATGTGTGTTATTCTAAACAAACCACATAAGTCATTGCATGTCTGTTCTTTTCATGGACCACACCCGGTGTCATTGCATGTCTGTTTTTTTCATGAACCACGGCTAGAGTCACTGCATGTCTATTCCTCTAAACAAACCACATAAGGATCCACCAGTGTCATTGCATGTCTGTTCTTCTCATGAACCACATAAGGATCTACCAGTGTCATTGCATGTCTGTTCTTTTCATGAACCACACCCAATGTCATTGCATGTGTGTTACTTCCATAAACCACATGTGGATCCACCGGTGTCATTGCATGTCAGTTCCTCTAAACAAACCACATAAGGATCCACTAGTGTCATTGCCTGTCTGTTCTTCTCATGAACCACATAAGGATGGGCCCACCAGTGTCATTGCATGTCTGTTCTTTTCATTGACCACACCAAGTGTTAGTGCATGTCTGTTCTATTCATGAACCACACCCAGTTTCACTGCATGTTTGTTCGTTTCATGAACCACATAAGGATCTACTAGTGTCATTGCATGTCTTTTACTTCCATAAACCACATGTGGATCCACCAGTGTCATTGCATGTTTGTTCCTCTAAACAAACCACATAAGGATCCACCAGTGTCATTGCGTGTGTGTTCTTCTCATGAACCACACCCAGTGTCATTGCATGTGTGTTCTTCTAAAAAAACCACATAAGGATCCACCAGTGTCATTGCCTGTCTGTTCTTTTCATGAACCACATAAGGATCCACAAGTGTCATTGCCTGTCTGTTCTTTTCATGAACCACATAAGGATCCACCAGTGTCATTGCATGTCTGTTCTTTTCATGAATCACAGCTAGAGTCATTGCATGTATTTTACTTCCATAAACCACATATGGATCCACCTAGTGCGATTGCATGTCTGTTCCTCTAAACAAACCACATAAGGATCCACCAGTGTCATTGCGTGTCTGTTCTTTTAAAAAACCACACCTAGTGTCATTGCATGCGTGATCTTCTAAACAAACGACATAAGGATCCACCAGTGTCATTGCCTATATGTTCTTTTCATGAACCACACCCAGTGTCATTGCATGTGTGTTATTCTAATCAAACCACATAAGTCATTGCATGTCTTTTCTTTTCATGAACCACACCCGGTGTCATTGCATGTCTGTTATTTTCATGAACCACAGCTAGAGTCATTGCATGTCTGTTCCTCTAAACAAACCACATAAGGATCCACCAGTGTCATTACATGTCTGTTCTTTTCATGAACCACATAAGGATCTACCAGTGTCATTGCATGTCTGTTCTTTTCAAGAACCACACCCAGTGTCACTGCATGTCAGTTCTTTTCATGAACCACATAAGGATCTACCAGTGTCATTGCATATGTGTTCTTCTAAACAAAGCACATAAGGATCCACCAGTGTCATTGCCTGTCTGTTCTTCTCATGAACCACATAAGGATGGGACCACCAGTGTCATTGCATGTCTGTTCTTTTCATGAACCACACCCAGTGTCAGTGCATGTCTGTTCTTTTCATGAACCACGCCCAGTATCAGTGCATGTCTGTTCTATTCATGAAACACATAAGGATCTACCAGTGTCATTGCATGTCTTTTACTTCCATAAACCACATGTGGATCCACCGGTGTCATTGCTTGTCTGTTCCTCTAAACAAACCACATAAGGATCCACCAGTGTCATTGCATGTGTGTTCTTCTCATGAACCACATAAGGATCTACCAGTGTCATTGCATGTCTGTTCTTTTCATGAACCACACCGAGTGTCATTGCATGTGTGTTACTTCCATAAACCACATGTGGATCCACCGGTGTGATTGCATGTCTGTTTCTTCCATAAACCACATAAGGATCCACCAGTGTCATTGCCTGTCTGTTCTTTTCATGAACCACTCCTAGTGTCACTGCATGTCTGTTCTTTTCATGAACCACACCCAGAGTCACTGCATGTCAGTTCTTTTCATGAACCACATAAGGATATACTAGAGTCATTGGATGTGTGTTCTTCTCATGAACCACACGTGGATCCACTGGTGTCATTGCATGTCTGTTCCTCTAAACAAACCACATAAGGATCCACTAGTGTCATTGCGTGTGTGTTCTTCTCATGAACCACACCCAGTGTCATTGCATGCGTGTTCTTCTAAACAAACCACATAAGGATCCACCAGTGTCATTGCACATGCATTCTTTTCATGAACCACATAAGGATCCACCAGTTTCATTGCATGTGTGTTCTTTTCATGAATCACAGCTAGAGTCATTGCATGTATTTTACTTCCATAAACCACATATGGATCCACCTAGTGTGATTGCATGTCTGTTCCTCTAAACAAAGCACATTAGGATCCACCAGTGTCATTGTGTGTCTGTTCTTTTCATGAACCACACCCAGTGTCATTGCATGCGTGTTCTTCTAAACAAACCACATCAGGATCCACCAGTGTCATTTCCCATATTATCTTTTCAAGAACCACACCCAGTGTCATTGCATGTATGTTATTCTAAGAAAACCACATAAGTCATTGCATGTCTGTTCTTTTCATGAGCCACACCTGGTGTCATTGCATGTCTGTTCTTTTCATGAACCACGGCTAGAGTCATTGCATGTCTGTTCCTCTAAACAAACCACATAAGGATCCACCGGTGTCATTGCGTGTCATTTATTTTCATGAACCAAATAATGATCTACCAGTGTCATTTCATGTCTATTCTTTTCATGAACTAGACCCAGTGTCATTTCATGTGTGTTACTTCCATAAACCACATGTGTATCCACCGGTGTCATTGCATGTATGTTCCTCTAATCAAACCACATAAGGATCCACCAGTGTCATTGCGTGTCTGTTCTTCTCATGAACCACATAAGGATGGGCCCACCAGTGTCATTGCATGTCTGTTCTTTTCATGAACCACACCCATTGTTAGTTCATGTCTGTTCTATTCATGAACCACACCTAGTTTCACTACATATGTGTTGTTTTCATGAACCACATAAGGATCTACCAGTG
The DNA here is from genome assembly GCA_023614405.1 of Avena insularis. Taxonomy (NCBI): domain Eukaryota; kingdom Viridiplantae; phylum Streptophyta; class Magnoliopsida; order Poales; family Poaceae; genus Avena; species Avena insularis. Next base: position 497,545,642 of record CM042684.1, read on the forward strand.
TCATTGCATGTCTTTTACTTCCATAAACCACATGTGGATCCACCAGTGTCACTGCATGTCTGTTCCTCTAAACAAACCACATAAGGATCCACCAGTGTCATTGCGTGTGTGTTCTTCTCATGAACCACACCGAGTGTCATTGCATGTGTGTTACTTCCATAAACCACATGTGGATCCACCGGTGTGATTGCATGTCTGTTTCTTCCATAAACCACATAAGGATCCACCTGTGTCATTGCCTGTCTGTTATTTTCATGAACCACTCCTAGTGTCAGTGCATGTCTATTCTTTTCATGAACCACACCCAGTGTCACTGCATGTCAGTTCTTTTCATGAACCACATAAGGATCTACTAGAGTCATTGGATGTGTGTTCTTCTCATGAACCACATGTGGATCCACTGGTGTCATTGCATGTCTGTTCCTCTAAACAAACCACATGAGGATCCACTAGTGTCATTGCGTGTGTGTTCTTCTCATGAACCACACCCAGTGTCATTGCATGCGTGTTCTTCTAAACAAACCTCATAAGGATCCACCAGTGTCATTGCCTGTCTGTTCTTTTCATGAACCACATAAGGATCCACCAGTTTCATTGCATGTGTGTTGTTTTCATGAATCACAGCTAGAGTCATTGCATGTCTTTTACTTCCATAAACCACATATGGATCCACCTAGTGTGATTGCATGTCTGTTCCTCTAAACAAAGCACATTAGGATCCACCAGTGTCATTGTGTGTCTGTTCTTTTCATGAACCACACCCAGTGTCATTGCATGCGTGTTCTTCTAAACAAACCACATCAGGATCCACCAGTGTCATTTCCCATATTATCTTTTCATGAACCACACCCAGTGTCATTGCATGTGTGTTATTCTAAGAAAACCACATAAGTCATTGCATGTCTGTTCTTTTCATGAGCCACACCTGGTGTCATTGCATGTCTGTTCTTTTCATGAACCACGGCTAGAGTCATTGCATGTCTGTTCCTCTAAACAAACCACATAAGGATCCACCAGTGTCATTGCGTGTCAGTTCTTTTCATGAACCACATAAGGATCTACCAGTGTCATTACATGTCTGTTCTTTTCATGAACCAGACCCAGTGTCATTTCATGTGTGTTACTTCCATAAACCACATGTGTATCCACCGGTGTCATTGCATGTATGTTCCTCTAATCAAACCACATAAGGATCCACCAGTGTCATTGCGTGTCTGTTCTTCTCATGAACCACATAAGGATGGGCCCACCAGTGTCATTGCATGTCTGTTCTTTTCATGAACCACACCCATTGTTAGTTCATGTCTGTTCTATTCATGAACCACACCTAGTTTCACTACATATGTGTTGTTTTCATGAACCACATAAGGATCTACCAGTGTCATTGCATGTCTTTTACTTCCATAAACCACATGTGGATCCACCAGTGTCACTGCATGTCTGTTCCTCTAAACAAACCACATAAGGATCCACCAGTGTCATTGCGTGTGTGTTCTTCTCATGAACCACACCCAGTGTCATTGCATGTGTGTTACTTCCATAAACCACATGTGGATCCACCCGTGTGATTGCATGTCTTTCTTCCATAAACCAAATATGGATCCACCAGTGTCATTGCATGTGTGTTATTTTCATGAACCACTCCTAGTGTCAGTGCATGTCTATTCTTTTCATGAACCACACCCAGTGTCACTGCATGTCAGTTCTTTTCATGAACCACATAAGGATCTACTAGAGTCATTGGATGTGTGTTCTTCTCATGAACCACATGTGGATCCACTGGTGTCATTGCATGTCTGTTCCTCTAAACAAACCACATGAGGATCCACTAGTGTCATTGCGTGTGTGTTCTTCTCATGAACCACACCCAGTGTCATTGCATGCGTGTTCTTCTAAACAAACCTCATAAGGATCCACCAGTGTCATTGCACATGCATTCTTTTCATGAACCACATAAGGATCCACCAGTTTCATTTCATGTGTGTTCTTTTCATGAATCACAGCTAGAGTCATTGCATGTCTTTTACTTCCATAAACCACATATGGATCCACCTAGTGTGATTGCATGTCTGTTCCTCTAAACAAAGCACATTAGGATCCACCAGTGTCATTGTGTGTCTGTTCTTTTCATGAACCACACCCAGTGTCATTGCATGCGTGTTCTTCTAAACAAACCACATCAGGATCCACCAGTGTCATTTCCCATATTATCTTTTCATGAACCACACCCAGTGTCATTGCATGTGTGTTATTCTAAGAAAACCACATAAGTCATTGCATGTCTGTTTCTTTTCATGAGCCACACCTGGTGTCATTGCATGTCTGTTCTTTTCATGAACCACGGCTAGAGTCATTGCATGTCTGTTCCTCTAAACAAACCACATAAGGATCCACCAGTGTCATTGCGTGTCAGTTCTTTTCATGAACCACATAAGGATCTACCAGTGTCATTACATGTCTGTTCTTTTCATGAACCAGACCCAGTGTCATTTCATGTGTGTTACTTCCATAAACCACATGTGTATCCACCGGTGTCATTGCATGTATGTTCCTCTAATCAAACCACATAAGGATCCACCAGTGTCATTGCGTGTCTGTTCTTCTCATGAACCACATAAGGATGGGCCCACCAGTGTCATTGCATGTCTGTTCTTTTCATGAACCACACCCATTGTTAGTTCATGTCTGTTCTATTCATGAACCACACCTAGTTTCACTACATATGTGTTGTTTTCATGAACCACATAAGGATCTACCAGTGTCATTGCATGTCTTTTACTTCCATAAACCACATGTGGATCCACCAGTGTCACTGCATGTCTGTTCCTCTAAACAAACCACATAAGGATCCACCAGTGTCATTGCGTGTGTGTTCTTCTCATGAACCACACCGAGTGTCATTGCATGTGTGTTACTTCCATAAACCACATGTGGATCCACCGGTGTGATTGCATGTCTGTTTCTTCCATAAACCACATAAGGATCCACCAGTGTCATTGCCTGTCTGTTATTTTCATGAACCACTCCTAGTGTCAGTGCATGTCTATTATTTTCATGAACCACACCCAGTGTCACTGCATGTCAGTTCTTTTCATGAACCACATAAGGATCTACTAGAGTCATTGGATGTGTGTTCTTCTCATGAACCACATGTGGATCCACTGGTGTCATTGCATGTCTGTTCCTCTAAACAAACCACATGAGGATCCACTAGTGTCATTGCGTGTGTTCTTCTCATGAACCACACCCGTGTCATTGCATGTGTTCTTCTAAACAAACCTCATAAGGATCCACCGGTGTCATTGCTCTGCATTCTTTTCATGCACCACATAAGGATCCACCCGTTTCATTGCATGTGTGTTGTTTTCATGAATGACAGCTAGAGTCATTGCATGTCTTTTACTTCCATAAACCACATATGGATCCACCTAGTGTGATTGCATGTCTGTTCCTCTAAACAAAGCACATTAGGATCCACCAGTGTCATTGTGTGTCTGTTCTTTTCATGAACCACACCCAGTGTCATTGCATGTGTTCTTCTAAACAAACCACATCAGGATCCACAGTGTCATTTCCCATATTATCTTTTCATGAACCACACCAGTGTCATTGCATGTGTGTTATTCTAAGAAAACCACATAAGTCATTGCATGTCATTTCTTTTCATGAGCCACACACGTGTCATTGCATGTCTGTTCTTTTCATGAACCACGGCTAGAGTCATTGCATGTCTGTTCCTCTAAACAAACCACATAAGGATCCACCAGTGTCATTGCGTGTCAGTTCTTTTCATGAACCACATAAGGATCTACCAGTGTCATTACATGTCTGTTCTTTTCATGAACCAGACCCAGTGTCATTTCATGTGTGTTACTTCCATAAACCACATGTGTATCCACCGGTGTCATTGCATGTATGTTCCTCTAATCAAACCACATAAGGATCCACCAGTGTCATTGCGTGTCTGTTCTTCTCATGAACCACATAAGGATGGGCCCACCAGTGTCATTGCATGTCTGTTCTTTTCATGAACCACACCCATTGTTAGTTCATGTCTGTTCTATTCATGAACCACACCTAGTTTCACTACATATGTGTTGTTTTCATGAACCACATAAGGATCTACCAGTGTCATTGCATGTCTTTTACTTCCATAAACCACATGTGGATCCACCAGTGTCACTGCATGTCTGTTCCTCTAAACAAACCACATAAGGATCCACCAGTGTCATTGCGTGTGTGTTCTTCTCATGAACCACACCCAGTGTCATTGCATGTGTGTTACTTCCATAAACCACATGTGGATCCACCGGTGTGATTGCATGTCTGTTTCTTCCATAAACCACATAAGGATCCACCAGTGTCATTGCCTGTCTGTTATTTTCATGAACCACTCCTAGTGTCAGTGCATGTCTATTCTTTTCATGAACCACACCCAGTGTCACTGCATGTCAGTTCTTTTCATGAACCACATAAGGATCTACTAGAGTCATTGGATGTGTGTTCTTCTCATGAACCACACGTGGATCCACCGGTGTCATTGCATGTCATCCTCTAAACAAACCACATGAGGATCCACTAGTGTCATTGCGTGTGTTCTTCTCATGAACCACACCCAGTGTCATTGCATGTGTTCTTCTAAACAAACCACATAAGGATCCACCAGTGTCATTGCCTGTCTGTTCTTTTCATGAACCACATAAGGATCCACCAGTTTCATTGCATGTGTGTTGTTTTCATGAATCACAGCTAGAGTCATTGCATGTCTTTTACTTCCATAAACCACATATGGATCCACCTAGTGTGATTGCATGTCTGTTCCTCTAAACAAAGCACATTAGGATCCACGGTGTCATTGTGTGTACATTCTTTTCATGAACCACACCGTGTCATTGCATGTGTTCTTCTAAACAAACCACATCAGATCCACAGTGTCATTTCCCATATTATCTTTTCATGAACCACACCCTGTGTCATTGCATGTGTGTTATTCTAAGAAAACCGCATAAGTCATTGCATGTCTGTTCTTTTCATGAACCACACCTGGTGTCATTGCATGTCTGTTCTTTTCATGAACCACGACTAGAGTCATTGCATGTCTGTTCCTCTAAACAAACCACATAAGGATCCACCAGTGTCATTGCGTGTCAGTTCTTTTCATGAACCACATAAGGATCTACCAGTGTCATTACATGTCTATTCTTTTCATGAACTAGACCCAGTGTCATTTCATGTGTGTTACTTCCATAAACCACATGTGTATCCACCGTGTCATTGCATGTATGTTCCTCTAATCAAACCACATAAGGATCCACAGTGTCATTGTTGTACATTCTTCTCATGAACCACATAAGGATGGGCCCACCAGTGTCATTGTATGTCTGTTCTTTTCATGAACCACACCCATTGTTAGTTCATGTCTGTTCTATTCATGAACCACACCTAGTTTCACTACATATGTGTTGTTTTCATGAACCACATAAGGATCTACCAGTGTCATTGCATGTCTTTTACTTCCATAAACCACATGTGGATCCACCAGTGTCACTGCATGTCTGTTTCCTCTAAACAAACCACATAAGGATCCACGGTGTCATTGCGTGTGTGTTCTTCTCATGAACCACACCTGTCATTGCATGTGTGTTACTTCCATAAACCACATGTGGATCCACCGTGTGATTGCATGTCTGTTTATTCCATAAACCACATAAGGATCCACCAGTGTCATTGCCAGTATTATTTTCATGAACCACTCCTAGTGTCAGTGCATGTCTATTATTTTCATGAACCACACCCAGTGTCACTGCATGTCAGTTCTTTTCATGAACCACATAAGGATCTACTAGAGTCATTGGATGTGTGTTCTTCTCATGAACCACATGTGGATCCTTGGTGCCATTGCATGTCTGTTCCTCTAAACAAACCACATGAGGATCCACTAGTGTCATTGCGTGTGTGTTCTTATCATGAACCACACCCAGTGTCATTGCATGCGTGTTCTTCTAAACAAACCTCATAAGGATCCACCAGTGTCATTGCCTGTCTGTTCTTTTCATGAACCACATAAGGATCCACCAGTTTCATTGCATGTGTGTTGTTTTCATGAATGACAGCTAGAGTCATTGCATGTCTTTTACTTCCATAAACCACATATGGATCCACCTAGTGTGATTGCATGTCTTCCTCTAAACAAAGCACATTAGGATCCACCGGTGTCATTGTGTGTCTGTCTTTTCATGAACCACACCGGTGTCATTGCATGCGTGTTCTTCTAAACAAACCACATCAGGATCCACCAGTGTCATTTCCCATATTATCTTTTCATGAACCACACCCAGTGTCATTGCATGTGTGTTATTCTAAGAAAACCACATAAGTCATTGCATGTCTGTTCTTTTCATGAGCCACACCTGGTGTCATTGCATGTCTGTTCTTTTCATGAACCACGGCTAGAGTCATTGCATGTCTGTTCCTCTAAACAAACCACATAAGGATCCACCAGTGTCATTGCGTGTCAGTTCTTTTCATGAACCACATAAGGATCTACCAGTGTCATTACATGTCTGTTCTTTTCATGAACCAGACCCAGTGTCATTTCATGTGTGTTACTTCCATAAACCACATGTGTATCCACCGGTGTCATTGCATGTATGTTCCTCTAATCAAACCACATAAGGATCCACCAGTGTCATTGCGTGTCTGTTCTTCTCATGAACCACATAAGGATGGGCCCACCAGTGTCATTGCATGTCTGTTCTTTTCATGAACCACACCCATTGTTAGTTCATGTCTGTTCTATTCATGAACCACACCTAGTTTCACTACATATGTGTTGTTTTCATGAACCACATAAGGATCTACCAGTGTCATTGCATGTCTTTTACTTCCATAAACCACATGTGTATCCACCTGTGTCATTGCATGTCTGTTCCTCTAAACAAACCACATAAGGATCCACCAGTGTCATTGCGTGTGTGTTCTTCTCATGAACCACACCGAGTGTCATTGCATGTGTGTTACTTCCATAAACCACATGTGGATCCACCGGTGTGATTGCATGTCTGTTTCTTCCATAAACCACATAAGGATCCACCAGTGTCATTGCCTGTCTGTTATTTTCATGAACCACTCCTAGTGTCAGTGCATGTCTATTCTTTTCATGAACCACACCCAGTGTCACTGCATGTCAGTTCTTTTCATGAACCACATAAGGATCTACTAGAGTCATTGGATGTGTGTTCTTCTCATGAACCACATGAGGATCCACTGGTGCCATTGCATGTCTGTTCCTCTAAACAAACCACATGAGGATCCACTAGTGTCATTGCGTGTGTGTTCTTCTCATGAACCACACCCAGTGTCATTGCATGCGTGTTCTTCTAAACAAACCTCATAAGGATCCACCAGTGTCATTGCCTGTCTGTTCTTTTCATGAACCACATAAGGATCCACCAGTTTCATTGCATGTGTGTTGTTTTCATGAATCACAGCTAGAGTCATTGCATGTCTTTTACTTCCATAAACCACATATGGATCCACCTAGTGTGATTGCATGTCTGTTCCTCTAAACAAAGCACATTAGGATCCACCAGTGTCATTGTGTGTCTGTTCTTTTCATGAACCACACCCAGTGTCATTGCATGCATGTTCTTCTAAACAAACCACATCAGGATCCACCAGTGTCATTTCCCATATTATCTTTTCATGAACCACACCCAGTGTCATTGCATGTGTGTTATTCTAAGAAAACCACATAAGTCATTGCATGTCTGTTCTTTTCATGAACCACACCTGGTGTCATTGCATGTCTGTTCTTTTCATGAACCACGGCTAGAGTCATTGCATGTCTGTTCCTCTAAACAAACCACATAAGGATCCACCAGTGTCATTGCGTGTCAGTTCTTTTCATGAACCACATAAGGATCTACCAGTGTCATTACATGTCTGTTCTTTTCATGAACCAGACCCAGTGTCATTTCATGTGTGTTACTTCCATAAACCACATGTGTATCCACCGGTGTCATTGCATGTATGTTCCTCTAATCAAACCACATAAGGATCCACCAGTGTCATTGCGTGTCTGTTCTTCTCATGAACCACATAAGGATGGGCCCACCAGTGTCATTGCATGTCTGTTCTTTTCATGAACCACACCCATTGTTAGTTCATGTCTGTTCTATTCATGAACCACACCTAGTTTCACTACATATGTGTTGTTTTCATGAACCACATAAGGATCTACCAGTGTCATTGCATGTCTTTTACTTCCATAAACCACATGTGGATCCACCAGTGTCACTGCATGTCTGTTCCTCTAAACAAACCACATAAGGATCCACCAGTGTCATTGCGTGTGTGTTCTTCTCATGAACCACACCCAGTGTCATTGCATGTGTGTTCTTCTAAAAAAACCACATAAGGATCCACCAGTGTCATTGCCTGTCTGTTCTTTTCATGAACCACATAAGGATCCACTAGTGTCATTGCATGTCTATTCTTTTCATGAATCGCAGCTAGAGTCATTGCATGTCTTTTACTTCCATAAACCACATATGGATCCACCTAGTGTGATTTCATGTCTGTTCCTCTAAACAAACCATATAAGGATCCACCAGTGTCATTGCCTATAAGTTCTTTTCATGAACCACACATAGTGTCATTGCATGTGTGTTATTCTAAAAAAACCACATAAGTCATTGCATGTCTGTTCTTTTCATGAACCACACCCGGTGTCATTGCATGTCTGTTCTTTTCATGAACCACGGCTAGAGTCATTGCATGTCTGTTCCTCTAAACAAACCACATAAGGATCCAGCAGTGCCATTGCATGTCTGTTCTTTTCATAAACCACATAAGGATCTACCAGTGTCATTGCATGTCTGTTCTTTTCATGAACCACACCTAGTGTCATTGCATGTGTGTTACTTCCATAAACCACATGTGCATCCACCGGTGTCATTGCATGTCTGTTCCTCTAAACAAACCACATAAGGATCCACTAGTGTCACTGCCTTTCTGTTCTTCTCATGAACCACATAAGGATGCGCCCACCAGTGTCATTGCATGTCTGTTCTTTTCATGAACCACACCCAGTGTCAGTGCATGTCTGTTCTATTCATGAACCACACCCAGTTTCACTGCATGTCTGTTCTTTTCATTAACCACATAAGGATCTACCAGTGTCATTGCATGTCTTTTACTTCCATAAACCACATGTGGATCCACCGGTGTCATTGCATGTCTGTTCCTCTAAACAAACCACATAAGGATCCACCAGTGTCATTGCGTGTGTGTTCTTCTCATGAACCACACCCAGTGTCATTGCATGTGTGTTCTTCTAAACAAACCACATAAGGATCCACCAGTGTCATTGCCTGTCTGTACTTTTCATGAACCACATAAGGATCCACCAGTGTCATTGCATGTCTGTTCTTTTCATGAATCACAGCTAGAGTCATTGCATGTCTTTTACTTCCATAAACCACATATGGATCCACCTAGTGTGATTGCATGTCTGTTCCTCTAAACAAACCACATAAGTCATTGCATGTCTGTTCTTTTCATGAACCACACGGTGTCAGTGCATGTATGTTCTTTTCATGAACCACGGCTAGAGTCATTGCATGTCTGTTCCTCTAAACAAACCACATAAGGATCCACCAGTGTCATTGCGTGTCTGTTCTTTTCATAAACCACACCTAGTGTCATTGCATGCGTGATCTTCTAAACAAACGACATAAGGATCCACTAGTGTCATAGCCTATATGGTCTTTTCTTGAACCACACCCAGTGTCATTGCATGTGTGTTATTCTAAACAAACCACATAAGTCATTGCATGTCTGTTCTTTTCATGAACCACACCCGGTGTCATTGCATGTCTGTTCTTTTCATGAACCACGGCTATAGTCATTGCATGTCTGTTCCTCTAAACAAACCACATAAGGATCCACCAGTGTCATTACATGTCTGTTCTTTTCATGAACCACATAAGGATCTACCAGTGTCATTGCATGTCTGTTCTTTTCAAGAACCACACCCAGTGTCACTGCATGTCAGTTCTTTTCATGAACCACATAAGGATCTACCAGTGTCATTGCATATGTGTTCTTCTAAACAAACCACATAAGGATCCACCAGTGTCATTGCCTGTCTGTTCTTCTCATGAACCACATAAGGATGGGACCACCAGTGTCATTGCATGTCTGTTCTTTTCATGAACCACACCCAGTGTCAGTGCATGTCTGTTCTTTTCATGAACCACGCCCAGTATCAGTGCATGTCTGTTCTATTCATGAAACACATAAGGATCTACCAGTGTCATTGCATGTCTTTTACTTCCATAAACCACATGTGGATCCACCGGTGTCATTGCATGTCTGTTCCTCTAAACAAACCACATAAGGATCCACCAGTGTCATTGCATGTGTGTTCTTCTCATGAACCACATAAGGATCTACCAGTGTCATTGCATGTCTGTTCTTTTCATGAACCACACCGAGTGTCATTGCATGTGTGTTACTTCCATAAACCACATGTGGATCCACCGGTGTGATTGCATGTCTGTTTCTTCCATAAACCACATAAGGATCCACCAGTGTCATTGCCTGTCTGTTCTTTTCATGAACCACTCCTAGTGTCAGTGCATGTCTAATCTTTTCATGAACCACACCCAGTGTCACTGCATGTCAGTTCTTTTCATGAACCACATAAGGATATACTAGAGTCATTGGATGTGTGCTCTTCTCATGAACCACACGTGGATCCACCGGTGTCATTGCATGTCTGTTCCTCTAAACAAACCACATAAGGATCCACTAGTGTCATTGCGTGTGTGTTCTTCTCATGAACCACACCCAGTGTCATTGCATGCGTGTTCTTCTAAACAAACCACATAAGGATCCACCAGTGTCATTGCCTGTCTGTTCTTTTCATGAACCACATAAGGATCCACCAGTGTCATTGCATGTCTGTTCTTTTCATGAATCACAGCTAGAGTCATTGCATGTCTTTTACTTCCATAAACCACATATGGATCCACCTAGTGTGATTGCATGTCTGTTCCTCTAAACAAAGCACATAAGGATCCACCAGTGTCATTGCGTGTCTGTTCTTTTCATGAACCACACCCAGTGTCATTGCATGCGTGTTCTTCTAAACAAACCACATCAGGATCCACCAGTGTCATTGCCCATATTATCTTTTCATGAACCACACCCTGTGTCATTGCATGTGTGTTATTCTAAGAAAACCACATAAGTCATTGCATGTCTGTTCTTTTCATGAACCACACCTGGTGTCATTGCATGTCTGTTCTTTTCATGAACCACGGCTAGAGTCATTGCATGTCTATTCCTCTAAACAAACCACATAAGGATCCACCAGTGTCATTGCGTGTCAGTTCTTTTCATGAACCACATAAGGATCTACCAGTGTCATTACATGTCTATTCTTTTCATGAACTAGACCCAGTGTCATTTCATGTGTGTTACTTCCATAAACCACATGTGTATCCACCGGTGTCATTGCATGTATGTTCCTCTAATCAAACCACATAAGGATCCACCAGTGTCATTGCCTGTCTGTTCTTCTCATGAACCACATAAGGATGGGCCCACCAGTGTCATTGCATGTCTGTTCTTTTCATGAACCACACCCATTGTCAGTGCATGTCTGTTCTATTCATGAACCACACCTAGTTTCACTACATGTGTGTTGTTTTCATGAACCACATAAGGATCTACCAGTGTCATTGCATGTCTTTTACTTCCATAAACCACATGTGGATCCACCAGTGTCACTGCATGTCTGTTCCTCTAAACAAACCACATAAGGATCCACCAGTGTCATTGCGTGTGTGTTCTTCTCATGAACCACACCCAGTGTCATTGCATGTGTTCTTCTAAAAAACCACATAAGGATCCACCAGTCATTGCCTGTCTGTTCTTTTCATGAACCACATAAGGATCCACTAGTGTCATTGCATGTCTATTCTTTTCATGAATCGCAGCTAGAGTCATTGCATGTCTTTTACTTCCATAAACCACATATGGATCCACCTAGTGTGATTTCATGTCTGTTCCTCTAAACAAACCATATAAGGATCCACCAGTGTCATTGCCTATAAGTTCTTTTCATGAACCACACATAGTGTCATTGCATGTGTGTTATTCTAAAAAAACCACATAAGTCATTGCATGTCTGTTCTTTTCATGAACCACACCCGGTGTCATTGCATGTCTGTTCTTTTCATGAACCACGGCTAGAGTCATTGCATGTCTGTTCCTCTAAACAAACCACATAAGGATCCACCAGTGTCATTGCATGTCTGTTCTTTTCATGAACCACATAAGGATCCACCAGTGTCATTGCCTATATGTTCTTTTCATGAACCACACCTAGTGTCATTGCATGTGTGTTACTTCCATAAACCACATGTGCATCCACCGGTGTCATTGCATGTCTGTTCCTCTAAACAAACCACACAAGGATCAAGTAGTGTCACTGCCTTTCTGTTCTTCTCATGAACCACATAAGGATGCGCCCACTAGTGTCATTGCATGTCTGTTCTTTTCATGAACCACACCCAGTGTCAGTGCATGTCTGTTCTATTCATGAACCACACCCAGTTTCACTGCATGTCTGTTCTTTTCATGAACCACATAAGGATCTACCAGTGTCATTGCATGTCTTTTACTTCCATAAACCACATGTGGATCCACCGGTGTCATTGCATGTCTGTTCCTCTAAACAAACCACATAAGGATCCACCAGTGTCATTGTGTGTGTGTTCTTCTCATGAACCACACCCACTGTCATTGCATGTGTGTTCTTCTAAACAAACCACATAAGGATCCACCAGTGTCATTGCCTGTCTATTCTTTTCATGAACCACATAAGGATCCACCAGTGTCATTGCATGTCTGTTCTTTTCATGAATCACAGCTAGAGTCATTGCATGTCTTTTACTTCCATAAACCACATATGGATCCACCTAGTGTGATTGCATGTCTGTTCCTCTAAACAAACCACATTAGGATCCACCAGTGTCATTGCGTGTCTGTTCTTTTCATGAACCACACCGAGTGTCATTGCATGCGTGTTCTTCTACACAAACCACATCAGGATCCACCAGTGTCATTGCCCATATTATCTTTTCATGAACCACACCCAGTGTCATTGCATGTGTGTTATTCTAAGAAAACCACATAAGTCATTGCATGTCTGTTCTTTTCATGAACCACACCTGGTGTCATTGCATGTCTGTTCTTTTCATGAACCACGGCTAGAGTCATTGCATGTCTATTCCTCTAAACAAACCACATAAGGATCCACCAGTGTCATTGCGTGTCAGTTCTTTTCATGAACCACATAAGGATCTACCAGTGTCATTACATGTCTGTTCTTTTCATGAACCAGACCCAGTGTCATTTCATGTGTGTTACTTCCATAAACCACATGTGTATCCACCGGTGTCATTGCATGTATGTTCCTCTAATCAAACCACATAAGGATCCACCAGTGTCATTGCCTGTCTGTTCTTCTCATGAACCACATAAGGATGGGCCCACCAGTGTCATTGCATGTCTGTTCTTTTCATGAACCACACCCATTGTCAGTTCATGTCTGTTCTATTCATGAACCACACCTAGTTTCACTACATGTGTGTTGTTTTCATGAACCACATAAGGATCTACTAGTGTCATTGCATGTCTTTTACTTCCATAAACCACATGTGGATCCACCAGTGTCACTGCATGTCTGTTCCTCTAAACAAACCACATAAGGATCCACCAGTGTCATTGCGTGTGTGTTCTTCTCATGAACCACACCCAGTGTCATTGCATGTGTGTTCTTCTAAAAAAACCACATAAGGATCCACCAGTGTCATTGCCTGTCTGTTCTTTTCATGAACCACATAAGGATCCACCAGTGTCATTGCATGTCTGTTCTTTTCATGAATCACAGCTAGAGTCATTGCATGTCTTTTACTTCCATAAACCACATATGGATCCACCTAGTGTGATTGCATGTCTGTTCATCTAAACAAACCACATAAGGATCCACCAGTGTCATTGCGTGTCTGTTCTTTTCATGAACTACACCCAGTGTCATTGCATGCGTGTTCTTCTAAATAAACCACATAAGGATCCACCAGTGTCATTGCCTATATGTTCTTTTCATGAACCACACCTAGTGTCATTGCATGTGTGTTATTCTAAGCAAACCACATAAGTCATTGCATGTCTGTTCTTTTCATGGACCACACCCGGTGTCATTGCATGTTTGTTTTTTTCATGAACCACGGCTAGAGTCATTGCATGCCTATTCCTCTAAACAAACCACATAAGGATCCACCAGTGTCATTGCATGTTTGTTCTTCTCATGAACCACATAAGGATCTACCAGTGTCATTACATGTCTGTTCTTTTCATGAACCACACCCAATGTCATTGCATGTGTGTTACTTCCATAAACCACATGTGGATTCACCGGTGTCATTGCATGTATGTTCCTCTAAACAAACCACATAAGGATCCACTAGTGTCATTGCATGTCTGTTCTTCCCATGAACCACAAAAGGATGGGCCCACCAGTGTCATTGCATGTCTGTTCTTTTCATGAACCACACCCAGTGTCAGTGCATGTATGTTCTATTCATGAACCACACCTAGTTTCACTGCATGTCTGTTCTTTTCATGAACCACATAAGGATCTACTAGTGTCATTGCATGTCTTTTACTTCCATAAACCACATGTGGATCCACCAGTGTTGTTGCATGTTTGTTCCTCTAAACAAACCACATAAGGATCCACCAGTGTCATTGCGTGTGTGTTCTTCTCACGAACTACAACTAGTGTCATGGCATGTGTGTTCTTCTAAAAAAAACACATAAGGATCCACCAGTGTCATTGCCTGTCTGTTCTTTTCATGAACCACTCCTAGTGTCAGTGCATGTCTATTCTTTTCATGAACCACACCCAGTGTCACTGCATGTCAGTTCTTTTCATGAACCACATAAGGATCTACCAGAGTCATTGGATGTGTGTTCTTCTCATGAACCACACGTGGATCCACTGGTGTCATTGCATGTCTGTTCCTCTAAACAAACCACATAAGGATCCACTAGTGTCATTGCGTGTGTGTTCTTCTCATGAACCACACCCAGTGTCATTGCATGCGTGTTCTTCTAAACAAACCACATAAGGATCCACCAGTGTCATTGCCTGTCTGTTCTTTTCATGAACCACATAAGGATCCACCAGTGTCATTGCATGTCTGTTCTTTTCATGAATCACAGCTGGAGTCATTGCATGTCTTTTACTTCCATAAACCACATATGGATCCACCTAGTGTCATTGCATGTCTGTTCCTCTAAACAAAGCACATTAGGATCCACCAGTGTCATTGCGTGTCTGTTCTTTTCATGAACCACACCCAGTGTCATTGCATGCGTGTTCTTCTAAACAAACCACATCCGGATCCACCAGTGTCATTGCCCATATTATCTTTTCATGAACCACACCCAGTGTCATTGCATGTGTGTTATTCTAAGAAAACCACATAAGTCATTGCATGTCTGTTCTTTTCATGAACCACACCTGGTGTCATTGCATGTCTGTTCTTTTCATGAACCACGGTTAGAGTCATTGCATGTCAATTCCTCTAAACAAACCACATAAGGATCCACCAGTGTCATTGCGTGTCAGTTCTTTTCATGAACCACATAAGGATCTACCACTGTCATTACATGTTTGTTCTTTTCATGAACCAGACCCAGTGTCATTTCATGTGTGTTACTTCCATAAACCACATGTGTATCCACCGGTGTCATTGCATGTATGTTCCTCTAATCAAACCACATAAGGATCCAACAGTGTCATTGCCTGTCTGTTCTTCTCATGAACCACATAAGGATGGGCCCACCAGTGTCATTGCATGTCTGTTCTTTTCATGAACCACACCCATTGTCAGTGCATGTCTGTTCTATTCATGAACCACACCTAGTTTCACTACATGTGTGTTGTTTTCATGAACCACATAAGGATCTACCAGTGTCATTGCATGTCTTTTACTTCCATAAACCACATGTGGATCCACCAGTGTCACTGCATGTCTGTTCCTCTAAACAAACCACATAAGGATCCACCAGTGTCATTGCGTGTGTGTTCTTCTCATGAACCACACCCAGTGTCATTGCATGTGTGTTCTTCTAAAAAAACCACATAAGGATCCACCAGTGTCATTGCCTGTCTGTTCTTTTCATGAACCACATAAGGATCCACTAGTGTCATTGCATGTCTATTCTTTTCATGAATCGCAGCTACAGTCATTGCATGTCTTTTACTTCCATAAACCACATATGGATCCACCTAGTGTGATTTCATGTCTGTTCCTCTAAACAAACCATATAAGGATCCACCAGTGTCATTGCCTATAAGTTCTTTTCATGAACCACACATAGTGTCATTGCATGTGTGTTATTCTAAAAAAACCACATAGGTCATTGCATGTCTGTTCTTTTCATGAACCACAACCGGTGTCATTGCATGTACTGTTTTTCATGAACCACGGCTAGAGTCATTGCATGTCTGTTCCTCTAAACAAACCACATAAGGATCCAGCGGTGCCATTGCATGTCTGTTTTTCATGAACCACATAAGGATCTACCGGTGTCATTGCATGTCATTTTTCATGAACCACACCTAGTTTCATTGCATGTGTGTTACTTCCATAAACCACATGTGCATCCACCGGTGTCATTGCATGTCTGTTCCTCTAAACAAACCACACAAGGATCCACTAGTGTCACTGCCTTTCTGTTCTTCTCATGAACCCCATAAGGATGCGCCCACCAGTGTCATTGCATGTCTGTTCTTTTCATTAACCACACCCGTGTCAGTGCATGTCTGTTCTATTAATTAACCACACCCAGTTTAACTGCATGTCTGTTCTTTTCATGAACCACATAAGGATCTACCAGTGTCATTGCATGTCTTTTACTTCCATAAACCACATGTGGATCCACCGGTGTCATTGCATGTCTGTTCCTCTAAACAAACCACATAAGGATCCACGGTGTCATTGCGTGTGTGTTCTTCTCATGAACCACACCGGTGTCATTGCATGTGTGTTCTTCTAAACAAACCACATAAGGATCCACCAGTGTCATTGCACATTCTGTTTTCATGAACCACATAAGGATCCACCAGTGTCATTGCATGTCTGTTCTTTTCATGAATCACAGCTAGAGTCATTGCATGTCTTTTACTTCCGTAAACCACATATGGATGCACCTAGTGTGATTGCATGTCTGTTCCTCTAAACAAACCACATAAGGATCCACCAGTGTCATTGCGTGTCTGTTCTTTTCATGAACTACACCCAGTGTCATTGCATGCGTGTTCTTCTAAATAAACCACATAAGGATCCACCAGTGTCATTGCCTATATGTTCTTTTCATGAACCACACCTAGTGTCATTGCTTGTGTGTTATTCTAAGAAAACCACATAAGTCATTGCATGTCTGTTCTTTTCATGAACCACACCTGGTGTCATTGCATGTCTGTTCTTTTCATGAACCACGGTTAGAGTCATTGCATGTCTGTTCCTCTAAACAAACCACATAAGGATCCACCAGTGTCATTGCGTGTCAGTTCTTTTCATGAACCACATAAGGATCTACCACTGTCATTACATGTTTGTTCTTTTCATGAACCAGACCCAGTGTCATTTCATGTGTGTTACTTCCATAAACCACATGTGTATCCACCGGTGTCATTGCATGTATGTTCCTCTAATCAAACCACATAAGGATCCACCAGTGTCATTGCCTGTCTGTTCTTCTCATGAACCACATAAGGATGGGCCCACCAGTGTCATTGCATGTCTGTTCTTTTCATGAACCACACCCATTGTCAGTTCATGTCTGTTCTATTCATGAACCACACCTAGTTTCACTACATGTGTGTTGTTTTCATGAACCACATAAGGATCTACCGGTGTCATTGCATGTCTTTTACTTCCATAAACCACATGTGGATCCACCAGTGTCACTGCATGTCTGTTCCTCTAAACAAACCACATAAGGATCCACCAGTGTCATTGCGTGTGTGTTCTTCTCATGAACCACACCCAGTGTCATTGCATGTGTGTTCTTCTAAAAAAACCACATAAGGATCCACCAGTGTCATTGCATGTATGTTCTTTTCATGAACCACATAAGGATCCACTAGTGTCATTGCATGTCTATTCTTTTCATGAATCGCAGCTAGAGTCATTGCATGTCTTTTACTTCCATAAACCACATATGGATCCACCTAGTGTGATTTCATGTTTGTTCCTCTAAAAAAACCATATAAGGATCCACCAGTGTCATTGCCTATAAGTTCTTTTCATGAACCACACATAGTGTCATTGCATGTGTGTTATTCTAAAAAAACCACATAAGTCATTGCATGTCTGTTCTTTTCATGAACCACACCCGGTGTCATTGCATGTCTGTTCTTTTCATGAACCACGGCTAGAGTCATTGCATGTCTGTTCCTCTAAACAAACCACATAAGGATCCAGCAGTGCCATTGCATGTCTGTTCTTTTCATGAACCACATAAGGATCTACCAGTGTCATTGCATGTCTGTTCTTTTCATGAACCACACCTAGTGTCATTGCATGTGTGTTACTTCCATAAACCACATGTGCATCCACCGGTGTCATTGCATGTCTGTTCCTCTAAACAAACCACACAAGGATCCACTAGTGTCACTGCCTTTCTGTTCTTCTCATGAACCCCATAAGGATGCGCCCACCAGTGTCATTGCATGTCTGTTCTTTTCATGAACCACACCCAGTGTCGGGCAGCATGTATGTTCTATTCATGAACCACACCCAGTTTCACTGCATGTCTGTTCTTTTCATGAACCACATAAGGATCTACCAGTGTCATTGCATGTCTTTTACTTCCATAAACCACATGTGGATCCACCGGTGTCATTGCATGTCTGTTCCTCTAAACAAACCACATAAGGATCCACCAGTGTCATTGCGTGTGTTCTTCTCATGAACCACACCCAGCTTCATTGCACGTGTGTTCGTCTACACCAACCCCATAAGGATCCAACTGTGTCATTTCGTTTCTTTTATTTTCATGAACCACATAAGGATCCACCAGTGTCATTGCATGTCTGTTCTTTTCATGAATCACAGCTAGAGTCATTGCATGTCTTTTACTTCCGTAAACCACATATGGATGCACCTAGTGTGATTGCATGTCTGTTCCTCTAAACAAACCACATAAGGATCCACCAGTGTCATTGCGTGTCTGTTCTTTTCATGAACTACACCGTGTCATTGCATGCGTGTTCTTCTAAATAAACCACATAAGGATCCACCAGTGTCATTGCCTATATGTTCTTTTCATGAACCACACCTAGTGTCATTGCTTGTGTGTTATTCTAAGAAAACCACATAAGTCATTGCATGTCTGTTCTTTTCATGAACCACACCTGGTGTCATTGCATGTCTGTTCTTTTCATGAACCACGGTTAGAGTCATTGCATGTCTGTTCCTCTAAACAAACCACATAAGGATCCACCAGTGTCATTGCGTGTCAGTTCTTTTCATGAACCACATAAGGATCTACCACTGTCATTACATGTTTGTTCTTTTCATGAACCAGACCCAGTGTCATTTCAAGTGTGTTACATCCATAAACCACATGTGTATCCACCGGTGTCATTGCATGTATGTTCCTCTAATCAAACCACATAAGGATCCACCAGTGTCATTGCCTGTCTGTTCTTCTCATGAACCACATAAGGATGGGCCCACCAGTGTCATTGCATGTCTGTTCTTTTCATGAACCACACCCATTGTCAGTTCATGTCTGTTCTATTCATGAACCACACCTCGTTTCACTACATGGTTGTTGTTTTCATGAACCACATAAGGATCGACCGGTGTCATTGCATGTCTTTTACTTCCATAAACCACATGTGGATCCACCGTGTCATTGCATGTCTGCTCCTCTAAACAAACCACATAAGGATCCACAGTGTCATTGCGTGTGTGTTCTTCTCATGAACCACACCCAGTGTCATTGCATGTGTGTTCTTCTAAAAAAACCACATAAGGATCCACCAGTGTCATTGCATGTATGTTCTTTTCATGAACCACATAAGGATCCACTAGTGTCATTGCATGTCTATTCTTTTCATGAATCGCAGCTAGAGTCATTGCATGTCTTTTACTTCCATAAACCACATATGGATCCACCTAGTGTGATTTCATGTTTGTTCCTCTAAAAAAACCATATAAGGATCCACCAGTGTCATTGCCTATAAGTTCTTTTCATGAACCACACATAGTGTCATTGCATGTGTGTTATTCTAAAAAAACCACATAAGTCATTGCATGTCTGTTCTTTTCATGAACCACAACCGTGTCATTGCATGTACGTTCTTTTCATGAACCACGGCTAGAGTCATTGCATGTCTGTTCCTCTAAACAAACCACATAAGGATCCAGCAGTGCCATTGCATGTCTGTTCTTTTCATGAACCACATAAGGATCTACCAGTGTCATTGCATGTCTGTTCTTTTCATGAACCACACCTAGTGTCATTGCATGTGTGTTACTTCCATAAACCACATGTGCATCCACCGGTGTCATTGCATGTCTGTTCCTCTAAACAAACCACACAAGGATCCACTAGTGTCACTGCCTTTCTGTTCTTCTCATGAACCCCATAAGGATGCGCCCACCAGTGTCATTGCATGTCTGTTCTTTTCATGAACCACACCCAGTGTCAGTGCATGTCTGTTCTATTCATGAACCACACCCAGTTTCACTGCATGTCTGTTCTTTTCATGAACCACATAAGGATCTACCAGTGTCATTGCATGTCTTTTACTTCCATAAACCACATGTGGATCCACCGGTGTCATTGCATGTCTGTTCCTCTAAACAAACCACATAAGGATCCACCAGTGTCATTGCGTGTGTGTTCTTCTCATGAACCACACCCAGTGTCATTGCATGTGTGTTCTTCTAAACAAACCACATAAGGATCCACCAGTGTCATTGCCTGTCTGTTCTTTTCATGAACCACATAAGGATCCACCAGTGTCATTGCATGTCTGTTCTTTTCATGAATCACAGCTAGAGTCATTGCATGTCTTTTACTTCCGTAAACCACATATGGATGCACCTAGTGTGATTGCATGTCTGTTCCTCTAAACAAACCACATAAGGATCCACCAGTGTCATTGCGTGTCTGTTCTTTTCATGAACTACACCCAGTGTCATTGCATGCGTGTTCTTCTAAATAAACCACATAAGGATCCACCAGTGTCATTGCCTATATGTTCTTTTCATGAACCACACCTAGTGTCATTGCTTGTGTGTTATTCTAAGAAAACCACATAAGTCATTGCATGTCTGTTCTTTTCATGAACCACACCTGGTGTCATTGCATGTCTGTTCTTTTCATGAACCACGGTTAGAGTCATTGCATGTCTGTTCCTCTAAACAAACCACATAAGGATCCACCAGTGTCATTGCGTGTCAGTTCTTTTCATGAACCACATAAGGATCTACCACTGTCATTACATGTTTGTTCTTTTCATGAACCAGACCCAGTGTCATTTCATGTGTGTTACTTCCATAAACCACATGTGTATCCACCGGTGTCATTGCATGTATGTTCCTCTAATCAAACCACATAAGGATCCACCAGTGTCATTGCACGTCTGTCTTCTCATGAACCACATAAGGATGGGCCCACAGTGTCATTGCATGTCGTTTCTTTTCATGAACCACACCCATTGTCGATTCATGTCTGTTTCTATTCATGAACCACACCTAGTTTCACTACATGTGTTGTTTTCATGAACCACATAAGGATCTACCTGTGTCATTGCATGTCTTTTACTTCCATAAACCACATGTGGATCCACCTGTCACTGCATGTCCTGCTCTCTACACAAACCACATAAGGATCCACCAGTGTCATTGCGTGTGTGTTCTTCTCATGAACCACACCCAGTGTCATTGCATGTGTGTTCTTCTAAAAAAACCACATAAGGATCCACCAGTGTCATTGCATGTATGTTCTTTTCATGAACCACATAAGGATCCACTAGTGTCATTGCATGTCTATTCTTTTCATGAATCGCAGCTAGAGTCATTGCATGTCTTTTACTTCCATAAACCACATATGGATCCACCTAGTGTGATTTCATGTTTGTTCCTCTAAAAAAACCATATAAGGATCCACCAGTGTCATTGCCTATAAGTTCTTTTCATGAACCACACATAGTGTCATTGCATGTGTGTTATTCTAAAAAAACCACATAAGTCATTGCATGTCTGTTCTTTTCATGAACCACACCCGGTGTCATTGCATGTCTGTTCTTTTCATGAACCACGGCTAGAGTCATTGCATGTCTGTTCCTCTAAACAAACCACATAAGGATCCAGCAGTGCCATTGCATGTCTGTTCTTTTCATGAACCACATAAGGATCTACCAGTGTCATTGCATGTCTGTTCTTTTCATGAACCACACCTAGTGTCATTGCATGTGTGTTACTTCCATAAACCACATGTGCATCCACCGGTGTCATTGCATGTCTGTTCCTCTAAACAAACCACACAAGGATCCACTAGTGTCACTGCCTTTCTGTTCTTCTCATGAACCCCATAAGGATGCGCCCACCAGTGTCATTGCATGTCTGTTCTTTTCATGAACCACACCCAGTGTCAGTGCATGTCTGTTCTATTCATGAACCACACCCAGTTTCACTGCATGTCTGTTCTTTTCATGAACCACATAAGGATCTACCAGTGTCATTGCATGTCTTTTACTTCCATAAACCACATGTGGATCCACCGGTGTCATTGCATGTCTGTTCCTCTAAACAAACCACATAAGGATCCACCAGTGTCATTATGGTGTGTTCTTCTCATGAACCACACCCAGTGTCATTGCATGTGTGTTCTTCTAAACAAACCACATAAGGATCCACCAGTGTCATTGCCTGTCTGTTCTTTTCATGAACCACATAAGGATCCACCAGTGTCATTGCATGTCTGTTCTTTTCATGAATCACAGCTAGAGTCATTGCATGTCTTTTACTTCCGTAAACCACATATGGATGCACCTAGTGTGATTGCATGTCTGTTCCTCTAAACAAACCACATAAGGATCCACCAGTGTCATTGCGTGTCTGTTCTTTTCATGAACTACACCCAGTGTCATTGCATGCGTGTTCTTCTAAATAAACCACATAAGGATCCACCAGTGTCATTGCCTATATGTTCTTTTCATGAACCACACCTAGTGTCATTGCATGTGTGTTATTCTAAGCAAACCACATAAGTCATTGCATGTCTGTTGTTTTCATGGACCACACCCGGTGTCATTGCATGTTTGTTTTTTTCATGAACCACGGCTAGAGTCATTGCATGCCTATTCCTCTAAACAAACCACATAAGGATCCACCAGTGTCATTGCATGTTTGTTCTTCTCATGAACCACATAAGGATCTACCAGTGTCATTACATGTCTGTTCTTTTCAAGAACCACACCCAATGTCATTGCATGTGTGTTACTTCCATAAACCACATGTGGATCCACCGGTGTCATTGCATGTATGTTCCTCTAAACAAACCACATAAGGATCCACTAGTGTTATTGCATGTCTGTTCTTCCCATGAACCACAAAAGGATGGGCCCACCAGTGTCATTGCATGTCTGTTCTTTTCATGAACCACACCCAGTGTCAGTGCATGTATGTTCTATTCTTGAACCACACCTAGTTTCACTGCATGTCTGTTCTTTTCATGAACCACATAAGGATCTACTAGTGTCATTGCATGTCTTTTACTTCCATAAACCACATGTGGATCCACCAGTGTCATTGCATGTTTGTTCCTCTAAACAAACCACATAAGGATCCACCAGTGTCATTGCGTGTGTGTTCTTCTCATGAACTACAACTAGTGTCATTGCATGTGTGTTCTTCTAAAAAAACCACATAAGGATCCACCAGTGTCATTGCCTGTCTGTTCTTTTCATGAACAACATAAGGATCCACAAGTGTCATTGCATGTCTGTTCTTTTTATGAATCACAGTTAGAGTCATTGCATGTATTTTACTTCC